>CALYDF020004233.1:0-20137 GCA_944474145.2 Dicrocoelium dendriticum
CTATTTTAGTTTGTATACCAGACTATGAGCAAACCGGACGTCGTCTTAATTACGAGCCTGAATAGGTGTATCATTTGACTCAGGCGCACGAAGTGGCATTAGGTAGCAAAGTCTTGGTGGTTACTTGTTGCTCCTTTTCTTCCTTCGGGTCATTACCCACTGAATTTTGTCGCTTACGTTGTCACACAGTGAAAGGCTTATGCCTTTAGGATGCACTACAGATACAGACACAACAGCAGAACCCTTAATCACAGTTGAATATTGTTTCGGAGATCTAGCATCTGGCTGGCAGTTGTGCTCGTTCGAACATTTGGGTGTTTGAATTTAACTTTCTTTAAAAGAACCTAAAGAACACATCACTACGGAACATTTTCCCTTCTTGCTAGGTTGCTAGATTTCTCGAATGCTGCCGACTGCAATTTTGTCTGACATTCCCTTTTGCAGAACTCAGTCATTCAGGGAAAACCGTTTATTCGGCAAAGACAGCTAGGCGAAAATTAGAGCATTTTTATCATCAAAACACCTCAATATAAATTGCAGGTTCAAGTTTACAACTAATTACCCTTCTGAATCGATGGGATTCCTCTTTGCTTCAGTTACACAAACGGTGAATCATTCACACGAATATCGTACAATCCGAGTCCAGTAATCGAGTCCGCAACGTCCGCCTCACACTGGCGGTTTGACTCGCTTGTTGGTCCACCTGCTCACTTTGTTCTTTTACTACAATCAGATTCGCCTTTTTTCATTTTCTTGCGCCTCCATATTGCCATTCACGCCGTACATCTTGCCACTTCGCGTCACCTTCGCTGTATCTCTGGCCGTGGTCTGATTGCCCAACGCTATCAGCCACTCCACTCCTAATACACCTTGTTGTCTCCGGTGTTGTCTCAAATGCACTGGATTTCTTCTGAACATTTTCCTCCCACGGTTATTTCGTATGACCTGACACCGATTTTAGCAGTCACCACACCTTTCCTACACCGCTCTTGACTATCGGGTAATGGCCGAACCCACACTTCCACTCCCACTCTTAGCGCAGGCAGTTCCCGTGCACCGCGATCATAGTTCCGTTTCTGAGTGCTCATTCGTCGTCCAGTTTGTTCTGTATCGTGCGTGCTGTGGAGAAACGGCGCCAAATGTGGCAGATGGTAGCATCAGCGGTATAGTCCTTCATCTGTATAGGCGCTGCTCCGGGATCAAACCAAAATTCATTAGAGTATAGCGATTCTCCAGTAGCATGAGGTGTAGTTCATTGCCAGTTATTCTAGCCTTTGATAAAAGTCGCTTGGCCTGATTCACTGCCGACTCCGCCTTTCCATGTGATCGAATGTGATATAGGTTGGTTTGCTGGTGCAAGATTTCCCACCTGGTTGTGAACGCCTGGGACGCACCGCTAGTAAAATGGGCGCATTGTCGGAGGCCAGCTCCTCCGGTATATCGTGTCGCGTTGACTGACCTCTACGCTTGTTGATTACAGCTTCTGTGGTATTATTGGTGAGTATAGCGAGTTCAAGCTAATCACTATTGTAATCCATCGTGAGTAAGTAATTATTTTCCTTCTCATGGAATATATTCACTGTCACTTTCTGCCACGGTCGATCGGGGACATTCTGCAACATCATGGTTTCTTTCCTCTGCCGGATTTCATGTGAACGCCACGCCTCCCAATTCGATACATGATCTTTTATTTGACACGTCATGCCTGGAGAAAACATCAATTCGCTTGATCGGTTAATGGTATAGTTGGCACCATGGTGAGTGTGATGCACTATTTCAGCATTTCTCCTCTGGGTCACGAAGGAACCAGACTACGGCTTCCCTTGAACAGCAAACTATAATAGACAGAAACTTCATCCCGAATATCTAAGTAGGGTGTTGGTTCCATCGGTAGCTGCTTCTTTCTCTGACCACCCATTTAGAATAACGTCACGCAAAGTGGAAAGCGTTACATCTTCCTCTGCGTGGCGCCTTTTTCCTTTAGGCAATCTTCTCTCACGTCCAGATGCTTTACTAAATTTATTGTTTCGACCTCTTCTGGATTATTCTTGGGTACCGGCAAATGAGCGCTTGACAGTGCTTTCGCAATGAACATCTGTGCACCAGGCATACACGCAATATCTATGCCATACTTTTGAAGCCGAACAAGCATACACTGAAGGCAACGAGAGACAACATGCAGCGGTTTCCTGGATTTTAACACAAGCGGCTTGTGGTCGATATCCAACCTCGTCTTTTTTTCGAAAGTATAATTGTTGACACGCTCCATGGCATTGACTACCACAAGCATCTCCTTCTCTAGCTGCACATAGCGCTACTCGTACATGCTGTGTGCGCAGCTGCAGAAATGCAAAGCTGTCCCATTCTGTAAGAGAACAGCACCTAGTCCGTCTTGACTACTGTCATACTATACCTCCAATTGCTGCTTTAGATCGTAATACCCGAGTACAGGCGCTTTGCTGATAAGATATTTCATAGCTTCGAAGGCGGTTTCCTGGACTTTTCCCCAACTCCAATTTACTCCTTTGTGAGTTAACTTCCTGATCAGCTTCATGATATCAGCTAGTCTTGGCATAAAACAGCTCAAGTAATTCACCGTACAGTTTAAGCGATGGATTCCTGTCAAGTCATTAGGAGGCGGCATCTCTCGAATTGCCTTAATTTTTGCTGGATCTACCCTGACCCCTTGTGTTGTTAGTAAATGCCCATGGAAAATCACCTCGTCTTTCCGAAGTTCAAAATTTTAACCTTTAAGCTTGTACTTTTAAACACGACGCTGTAAGAAACGGTGGAGATTAGCGTCGTGCTCTCCTTCTGTCGAGTATTAGATCAAAACAACGTCTGCCAAGCATGTAACACCATCTAAATCGTCTACTGCTGGCACCAATGGCTTTTTAAAAATTTCGCTTGACACCCTCAAGCCAATCGGTAAACGTAGCCAATTATAACGCCCGAACGGTGTTGCAAAGGTAGTAAGGAAACTGGGTTTATAATCTAAGACTATGTGCCAGAATGCCGAAGAGAGGCCTAGGTTCTTGAAACACAGCTTTGGCCAAACGCGACAACATGTCTTCTAAGGTAGACAGCGTGTAATGCTCTCAACAGAAGGACTCATTCAACGGTTTTGGGTCAATACACAGACGTAGTTCGCCCATCTTATTCGTAACAATCGCGACCTGACTAACCCAGTCGGTTGGCTCGTCGATTTTGGTAATCACACCCTCTTTCACTAATTTGTTCAGTTCAGCGGAGAACTTCTCACGCCGTGCAAATGGAACTGCCGTAGCTGGTAGCGCTCTCAATCCTATCAAAATATCTAATGACAAGTAAGCGGTTTCCTCAAACTTTCCCAAACCTAGGCTAAACCCCCATGGATACTGGTCACTAAGATCGGTTTCTCCTTGGCACATGCACAAAAACAACAAAACCGAGATTGGATCGAATCAAGACCGAGCATCTGTGTGAGATCCTCCTCTACGATCATAAACTCTACTCGATATCAGGTTCCGTTTCTCGGGTTAACGACTTCGATTGTTGATGAGCCCTTAGCATAACGTTTGACACCATTCCACCTAAGCAGGTAATCTTGATCGAACCGAATGTACACTCCGGGACAGTGCTTCTTTGGTAGAATGTTGACAGTAGCACTTGTGTCTAACAGGAATCATACGAATTTGCATTCCATCGAAAAACTTGCGTAGACACATTTTTGCGGCACACTGTGAGACACGTTGCCAGTTGAATGTTCTGCATCTGCGGAGGACTTGTCACGAACGACCGCAGTAACCTTGGTTAAGTGGCAGCAAAGAGCAAAGTGGATCCTTCTTCCACATCTGACACATTTCCATCAAAACTCCGGACACTGTTCGCGGGTGCTCGGATGTCGCGTAGCGCAAAATTTAACTTCTTCTCATGGTAGTAGCCTTCGCTGATTGGCATTCGGAAACGGCACACAAGTCTGTATCTGTTGAGAGCTTCATTTGTTGGTATGGATGGGTGGTTGAGAACTCAATGTTGCAGATATCAATGCAATGCTAGAGCAATAAGTTGCGTTCCCGCACTTTCATATTTGATTCCCAGGAAGATCAGATCGCGTATGAGACTGTCGCTCAAACATTTAGGGAAATTACAGGATCAGGCCAACATCTTCAATTCAGTGAAGTATGCATCGACTGATTTGTTTGGACCCCTGTTGCGCGAAAAAGGAGAGCGCTGGTATATCTCGTTGGTTTGATCTTCACAGAATTCACTGAACTTTCCAGTGACAGTCTGCAAATTATTAGAATCTTCGCCTTTGTCTTAGTGCACTCTCAATAAAACATGGCGCGCTTCATCTCCGGCTGCATGTCGAAACATGGCCAAGCGATAGGCCATCGGTTGTTGGTCCAAACGTACTAATGTGCAGAAACCTTCTTACATGTTTGTCTATAGACGCCAATTACTCCCTAAGTTCCGATCACAAATATTCGGTGGGGCAGGCATTTGAATAGCCGGTGGTGATTCAAACAGCATCCGCGCTGCCACTGGGATTAGTCTTTGTCTTCGCTGACACCATGTTGCAAAACGCAGTCCTTCAAGGAAAACTGTTTATTCAGCAAAGACAGCTAAGCGAAAATTAGAGCATTTTTATCATCAAAACACCTCGATATAAATTTCAGATATAAGTCAACAACTAATTACCCTTCTGAATCGAAGGGATTCCTCTTTGCTTCAGTTACACAAACGGTGAATCACTCACACGAAGATCGTACAATCCGAGTCCAGCAATCGAGTCCGTCACGTCTGCCTCCCATTGGCTTTTTGGCTCGCTCGGTTGGTCCACCTGTTCATTCTAAGCTGATAATATCAATGCAGTACTTACAAACTCATGCTGAGTCTCACACGAAAGTTTAATGTGCTCGATGGACAAAGCAACGCGCGGGATGCAAAAATTCAAATTACGTATCATGCACGTGATGACATTAGCCTTATGTACAACAATTTGGCAGCAAAAGCCACAGGGTGTATGCTTCATTATTAAGATATAGCATACCTGACGGAAAAAAGTAAATCACTCAACGTTCAGAACACAATAAAGCACAAAATTAAAACATAGCAATAAAACACTTATTCAAAATACACAAATTAAGTATCTTCTAAGTGACTGAAAGTACTAAGAAGTTACTCCAAATAGTGCAACGCACGAAGTGTTAAGTGAAGTAGACTGCTCTATATGTAGAGCCAGAAATTCCGATTGACGAGCGTTATACATCGCTATCTAGCCGAAATATTTGTCGCGTCAGATAACCAGGCAAAATTGGAAGAAACTCTTGATCGCGTAAAGCAGAACGGCGCAAAACAGGACTCAATGGCTGATCCTTGATAAAAAGTTCAGTTAGGGTATGAATGAATAAATCCAAGGACGATTCTACAAAAAAGCATAAAGTGGTCAGCCTGCAAGTTTCAGGTTTGCAGTATAAGAGTAATCCTCCCTCATCTAATCGAGACGTCAAGTTTAATTAAAAGCTGTTTGACGGAGGAATTTACATCCATCCAGAATCTGCTTGGTGATTATAAGTACCTAGTTGTATTTGTTTTAAATGCATTTTAGTCAAAACAAAACAGTGTAAATTTTAATATAGAAGAAAGACATTAGGAAGGTTGAACTTTGATTGGAAAGCAACCACGGAAATTAAGTCATTGGTACTTTGCTTATACCTAAGTTGTTCTTTTCTGATGTATCGCGAATGCACATATTGTCCGCGGAAATGCAAGTTCCTTTTTTATTCTTCAAGAGTAACTACACCTTGTTTCCTAGATGCATCAGCTTATACCTCCCCATAATGTATGTGGTTCAGCTATAGTGCCTGAACGTTTTATACCATCACATTTAGCGCTCTACCTTGTCAGCGGAAGTCTAGAAATTGCATGAAATCGCAATATAAAAATGCATAATAACCTAGTTGGTGGTTTGCGTCCGTCGTCCATTATGTGGGAATAACGTCCGATGCATGTTGATTATTTTGCTAGCTGCATCAAGCCTTTCCAGTTTTTCTGAGCTAATGTTCATTAGCATCTGGATTGATTCACATCAGAATAACAAAAAGATAATTACCCGTTGAATGTAGCGCTATAGCAAACTTCTAAGCATCGTATAACTTCCGTATGACATATGGTGTCTGTCGTTCTTCTCCGCATCGGTAAATCCAGTGTCCAACTGAATGACTACGACCACACTGGAAATTTCGTATGTATGCACAACCACCACATATTTCCTTTTGCTGCTATCATTCCAGTTGAATTGAGTCGGATAGCCCGTTTCCTTCTTACCTTGCAAGATTAATTCTCTAGACGAATATTAAAGGGTATCCAACTACGTCCACTAAATGACGTTCAAGTTTATTAAAGCCGAATTTCTCTAGCCCTCCAGTATGCCGTCAACATTGCATTTTATTCTTATATGAGAGTCACAGAGACATTCTACCCCATTAATCTTATCATATTCACTGATGTGTACCGCCCCATTTTTTCATGGTAAAGGGTATTAGATGGGTAAAACCGACAAAGCAAGCCTTCAGTCCTACAATGTTTGTCGAATGCCCGTATCGACTTCAGCGGTCCTGCAATTAGAATGGAGCGAGCACAAATTGTAGAGAAATAAATGAGTTTGTGCTTAATACACCGCGACATACTACCATCAAGTTGCTTAAATTACTGAGTTTCACAAAACAAATCACTGGCTAGATCCAAGTCTTAATGGTCGAAATCCGTCATCCAAAGCCACGACATTATACCAGGTTCAAAAGCTACCGTTATAGCTTCAATAAACTACTTAAATAAGACCTTCTAGTTTCTTAATTCCCGTAAATATATTATGTATGTAACTCTGAGAAGCAAGTATTAACTGGCTGCTCACTTTATAGTAGACAAACGACAACGGAATGTGGGATCGTCAACATGTATTTTCCTTAACAGTTGCATCTTTTTAATATTCATGATTCAAAATTCTGTATGTGCATTTTCCACAACATGCTGAGTTTAAGCTAACTCCTTAGAGGAAGCAAACTGCGTACCGCTAAACTGTTTTAAAACTACTTGTTCAGATGCAGACATCCGTATTAATAACTCAGACGCCAGCCCCTTGAGTAGGAAGTAAAAACTGTTCGGGGTAAATTAATTGATCAAAATGCCACAGCTTATTGGACTGAGAAATTTAAAAAATTAAATAAACAATATAGCTATGAATCTAGGGGTATAAACTGCATTTATTCTGTACTGTAAACAGGTTGCCGATAAAAATGCATGACGCTACAGGATTCGTGTTTTCTCAAGCTTACCCAAAGCTTAAATTATCCCAATTCCGCACTCAGCACGCAAAAAATTGAAATCATCAGATTTCGCTAAGCCACTCGTTGCATAAATATCCACTTGAAATATTAAAATCCGCTACTGCAAATACAGGTCTTTTGTTAAAAGTGCGTCATTTGGCAAGTCCAAAACTGGTAAATATATATACAATAGCACCAAATAGAACAAAACTAACATGTATGCCTTTTCATATGTCTCCACAAATCAACAGTCGTAGATACAGCATGTGACGTATAAATTTTCCGCATTATCAAATTTCAACGTTCTCATGCATTTCACGCTTTTGTGTCGCACATTATTCCTGGCTTCTTCATGTAAACTTAATCCGCCATTTCGTGTCGTTCCTTGAATCATTCAGGAAGATTGGTATTTCATTGAACAGAAGTAAAAACACTTTCAAGTGCAGCATATCCCGTAAAATAGGTAAGTAAGGTGAAACTAAGGTATTAGCCTATTCGACATACATCATTAAGTTTCTGTTAGCAATGACTATCTGCTATGACCATTTGATTAGAAGGCAGAAAACTACTAGTTGTTTATCTGTAAAGAACGTGTATTAGGTGTATAAAATGCTGAAGATTTGAATAATCAGTTCACTCTACGGATGGTGTCAAAACCAAAAACATTTCTTGACCTGTCCGCTGAAAGGGTAATTTGGGTCTATCATCACTAATTATATTTCCAAAACCAGGGGCTGTTCTTTGAACAATTAGAGCTGACAGAGAAATGTCTGCGTCAAAAATTTTTAGACCGTTTCTTACTCTGACAATTAAATAATTGGGTTTTTCAGGACAACCGAGGCCACAAGCAGATATCCATTAATCGCGTGCCATAAGCTTGAGAAAGAAACGAATTGGTAGATATACTAAGCATTATTTATAAATTAAAATGGGAGGAACTGACCTATGGAGATGCTGATGATTCGGATTTTGTAAGAGTGCATGTCCTAGTCGAAGCATGCTAGTTGACATCCAGTTGAGTTGAAATGTGGAGGCTGGGGCCGTGGTGTTTACGTTTGTATACGCCGAAGCTTGCTTTGGTAAGAACTGTAGCAATTTAAAACTCCAAATTAATAGCGAAACCCAGTGTGAGTGACAGTTGTGCACAGGGATCATGCTGTTTACATTTGCACCGTTTTACTCTTTGATCTAGTTTAAGGTAAGTGAATGGGCCAACTAAGCCCGACATATAGAGGTGACCACAAGTGGTGGATGGAGTAGCAGGAAAGCACTGGGAGTTCCTTTGTTGTTACGGTTCTAAGTGTGCTGCAAAGTAATGTAAGTAAGTAATGTAAGTAATTAAAATTACAGATCACATGTTTCAAAGTTTTCTCATAGATTTCTTGCTCGGACAAATTGTTAGAATTTTTCCTTTTCATTAATCTCTACGCGAAACAAACTGAATCGCTGAGGGGAACATCATGTTGTACTCCAGACAAAACTACGTTGAACTGTTTCTTACCTGACTGAATTGAAAGCAGTTATTCATAAGCTTTTCAATGAGAAGATTTACAAATCAGTTGTGTAAGGTAACCTTGATTACAGGAATCTAACTTGTCAAATGTAGCGCTCATATCTTATATGGAATTGGAAAAACAGTCGCACTGTATCGCAGTTAACTAGCAATGATGATGATCAGCAGTCGTCTCCGAGGCTTAATGCAAAAGTTACGGACTACTGAGAGATGCCGCGAGTGTCCGCAGGTTTTGGGTCGTTTTCTAATGGAGCCGAGTGAAGCATATTTCTTATGAGTCTCATTAAAATGAAATGGTGGCATGGTGGTACTCCAAGCCTGTATGGATGTATTCTACCTAAGACAGACACGCAAAACTCAAAATAAAAGCTAGTAACTTTCTGTTAGTGTGACATATGGCTACCTAAAAAACAACAGCTGATTACTTAAATTAGTGATTCTAATGGGAACATACGCAGCTCAGCTAAACGATAGGTCATTCACCGATATTGATTTTTTGGATGCCATTGGTGGCGCAAATATAAGCGGTCAAGGTTTATGGTACCAAAATACATACTGTAAACAAAATAACTGACCATGTACTTGCTGTTAGGATCATGATAATGCATAGGCTGTATTTAGCGCTTGTACAATTCCATTTGAAAGCCACACGTCGTGGTAATTGCATACCTATTGACTCGCTTCTAAACACAAATTTACCGAACTTAAGAAGCAAACTAACTGAGATCTTTCAAAATGCTGTCAGTTAAATGTGTTGTTTGCCTAGCAATTTTCATGGGCTAAAGATCTCAGAGCAGTTATGCTAAAACTAACAAGGGTTTGATTTTAAACTGGTCTAGTGCAAACTGCGGTATCAGTGTAATTTTCCTACAAATTCAATATATATATTTAAGACACGGTGCAATTGCAATAATACGCTCCATCGCCCCCTGCACCGTACCTATTTGATAGGAAACTGAGGAACGAAGCTGATTTCCGCTGTTTCAAGCACCACAACATTTTTTGTTCATTCATCGAGTATTTCATTTACCCCTCGTTTGTTATGTGACTATGCATGTAACTAATTAATCTGACCTCAAACCAGCTCCAAATACCCACCGAATGATATTAGTCGTTGGCCACTCACTGGCCGTCGAAACTGTACAAACGAACTGTAAACGCTCGAACACGTCGATGAAATCTGAGAAGCGTTCAGCAAGGTCTCCTCAATAAACTTACCTAACTGGGTAAGATGTGTTCCGCAAAGCTCGGTGTTGTAATCTAACTTACCCAATGCGTTTAGCAACGAACTATCAGCAGTTATCTTCTCCAATGTGCTCCTTTGGGCCGATGATTTTGATACATGGCGTGTGATTACTAGCAAGCAGATTACAATTTCCTCCAACGAGGTCCGGATTAGATTCATGAATACTCAACGTGGAACCTTCTAAATTCCAACACAGCTAAGTGCAAGATGATCCATTTGCGTGATCAGCCGATGAGCTTGTACAAGCTTGGAGACCACACCTAGCAGTAAACGTCTCAGGAGCGTGACATGTGCGCACTGGCACAGGACTGTCACGGTTACCCAAAACAAGAAGTGAAGGGGTGGAGAACGGGTAACCAACACCTTCGCGTTTCGTGCACAGCTTTCGCTCGGTTTGGCTTCTCAAGCTTACAAAAGTTATTTAACACCTATGTGCGACTCTATATGGAATACGCCAACCAACAATGGCACCCGTGGTTGAAACAGGATCGTAGTGGCCTCGATACATCTCAAATAAGAGCAAACAAGATAATTGGTGGAATCTTCCATCTGTCCAACTAGCTTAGATCGAAGTCCCTAGGAAAGTACCGCGGTCGATATTGGCGTTTGCTGTTAGAAGCTCATAGCGGTTTACCAGATACTGAAAAACCCATAACGTATTTGCAGTAAGCTGCTGCAACCGAATCTCAGCACCAGCATAAGAAGTCATCCGTTGAAACTAACAAACCAGTATGGTCGGCTGGAAATTCGTATTATTATCTACCTTCTCTAAGTTTGGCACTCGTGGAAGGCCATCGCTGTCCCAAATATAACCATATTCAAAAACAACTTAACGAAATGTTGTCTTAATCACGTTTCGTATTTTGACTTATGTTGTTCAGCGGATACATGACACCACCAAGCGTTGTGATCGCAATTTTCCAAACATTGCATTTATGGACTTGGACTTTCACAACACGAGCATCCCATGTCTTTTGCGAATGTTTATGTTAAGTCGATATGAAACATTTTTCTTTATTATTAACCTTTTCTCATTATTCTCCATCCTACGTGACTTGTTAAGCGTGGTTTATAGCCGTAATGCACCGTTGTTCCATTTTGCCATGTAGCGCTGGGTCAAGATCGGCTTCACCAGTCCAACAAGCATATGACATTCAGTCACCGTCCCTCATGGCTTAGCGGAATGAGCTGCTGGTTGGTTGGCAGACCAGGCTAGTGGTTAAGGTTTCAGTTCCCAATAGGAGACCGAAGCAATGCGCATTACTGAGCCGGAATAGAAGGAAACGATTGTCTCATGCTTTTCTTGGTTGGGGTTTAGACTATCTGCATTGTGATCTGCTGGTACGAACTAAGAATACTTTATCTATTACATTCTTATTCGTTTTATGCATAGAAAACCATTACCATCACCTAGCTAAAGTCGAAATTATATTGCCTGTTTGGTTCCTCCGCAGCAACCTCTACTTTCATTGCAATTTTCCGTAGGCATTGGTGATTTGGTTAGTCATGCTATTATTGTTTTTCCTTAATTATTCAACCAACATTTTTTAGGAGTATATGTGAATTATGCTTAGGGGCAATAGCTAGTCGCTGCACGATGGTCTTTAAAAGTAAGCAGTTTACGGGTGGCAAATATTCTCACTAAATAACTGTTATTTAGGCATATAAATACCGCAACAAACCCGCGTATAACAGAAAAGTATGGTGTAAGAAGCTGGTATCTATTTGCTAGCTTTTGTGATTAACCAACGGTTTAATCGCTAAAGTGAAACTCCCTAATTGGAACAAGTTTACACCATTTATGGTCGTGGACTCAAAGAGCGGGATATCGCTTTACAAAAACATTAGTGTTCCTGCTCGGTAAAAAATGCCGTTGCAGTTTCATACTTATCCATGTGACCTGAGGACACATGTTGTCAAAGACGTAATGACACCTAACGGATACGTCAATTGTTTGTTTCTAAATCTCTCGCTAAGTATGACATCAATCGATACGAAATTTCTTCGAAAATTTTCGAGACTATCACGCAATGTCATGAGTTAGCCTTTTATGCCGTGACTTTGGTGTCCTTTTTTATTGTGGCTCATGTGAGTTTGCCAGAATTACCCACAAAGCAACTACCTTTTTATGTCATTTAACTTTCGGTATGTGTCAGATGGAAAATCATGGTATAGCGAATGCGTCGAGAAAAGGTATTGGCCTTAACTAGCCATTAGCAACTTGCGGGCATAACCAAAGTCTAGTACAATAAACCCCATAATAAAGTACGTCATTAATAGTGCTTACTTCTTTCAACAGCCTTCCAAGAAATGAATGTTGCAGCAGAATCTTAGTACTATAGAATCCATGAACAAATAATCCATAGATTTCTTAGAATAGGAGTATTGTAATATTATCAATTTAAAATAAATAGATACAGCAACACATTAGCAACAACAATACAATTAATACGGCAAAAAGGGTTACTCGTAAAATGACAACATGAAACTCATGTTGTTTGTCTTTCTAGTATCGCATTGTAATTGTCAGGATCGCAGTAAATAAGCCTAAATTTTGCGTTGTCGTCTTTCGTAAGTTCACGTACTCAGGAACTCATGTTGGAAAACTTGAAACCTAACAGTAATTCTAAATGCTGATTGGTTGCTTTGACGATTTACTTAGGCATACTAATCCAAACATTGTAAACATACATCGAATTCGGTGCCTGGGGATTATGCCGATATACGTGTGTTCTGCATGGTGCTGTCAGGTGAAGCAATGGACTCAGTTGACTGAAATCCCCGGGATCTAAGATACAGTAGTTTAGAATGAGATGGACTCCATCTTGCTGACGGTAGTACAAGGTATGCAGCATTAGTCTCTTGCACTAGTGTTCCTACTGCAAACCAAAATTACTTGGAATAAGCTTCAAGCTTCGAGTGATCGAGAGTAAGCTGGTGGTTAGGTTATGATATTGGTCTTATAATGAAGATAAGGGTCGAGTTACAAATACTTCGAAACGTTGCGGAAGCTACGTCTGACCGCTAAAACCAAAACGGTCCGTTTGTTGTCAAATGATGTACGATCGTAGTGTGACAGTATGCATACGTACTCCATGGATGAAGTGGAGTATAGTGCTTGGACGTCAAAGATTGTGAGGTTGTTAGCTGCAAACTTCTCTAAAGTAAAATGTGCTGACTTGGCTGATTCGACACGAATATGTATGTTGCGGACAACGTTGACATTCTGTTGGGTACTTATTGAACTACGCTGCAGTCGTCAAGCGTACTAATCGCTCACTACATCTTGGAAACTTCTGCAAAAGTGAAACACTGCTACTGGAACAGCTGAGGTATGCAGCTATTTTTAACTAGAGACAAAAGTTGACCACGCAATATGTGGTGGTTAACACCACCGGTACATATACTCTGTTGGTTTACCACCGAACTAGGCCATTCAATTCCGTCCAGCGTGAATACGGCGGATGCGCTATTGCAAAAAACCATCAACAAAAAACACTCAACGTGCTAAGGATCAGGTGGTTACTCTTACGATGAAACAATCAGTTAAGAAATAATAAATAATAAATGCGTAACAATTTTCATACGTAAATATGGAACTCAATGAAATGCATCAGGAAAAATAGTGCGCAATTGTTGGTTTTTGCCATTTAACTTGTACCAACTTTGGTTACTTTGTCCTGGCTCCCAATGACTTATGTTAAGTCACGTGATACAGGTGATATAATGCATCCCCAAGTCAAAATTGTAATTCAGCTACCGTAGAAGCGAAGTTAGCAGAGATCTGCAGAAAGAAGTTGTAAATGGCCTGGAAGTGTAGGTAACCGCGATGGCCCTGAACTACTCCACCTCCCTTACTGCGTCCATCTCTACAACAGGCGCACATATCTGGCAGAGCAAACTCCGGCTGAGTATTTCGTCATTCAGCCAGGTCCCGGTTTAAATTACCAGATCCATAGACAACAAGGCTTGACAAAAGTAGTGCTCAGATTATTTGTTTGTAGTGGTTATGAGCACTGGTATATATACACAAGAGAGTTTAGAATTTAAGAAGCATATATGAGCGTTTGAGTATCAGATGTTAACTTTTGTCGACATTTGTGAGGTCAGAAACTGTTTGTTTTATTTGGGGACCTGCTGACGTTTAACTTTGAACCGCTTCCTATTGATTGCT
Source organism: Dicrocoelium dendriticum (assembly GCA_944474145.2). Classification (NCBI taxonomy): domain Eukaryota; kingdom Metazoa; phylum Platyhelminthes; class Trematoda; order Plagiorchiida; family Dicrocoeliidae; genus Dicrocoelium; species Dicrocoelium dendriticum. Next base: position 14,241 of record CALYDF020004233.1, read on the forward strand.
TGTCATATCACATAATCAAGTTCCACATACAGCAAATATTGGGCAATTCAATACTCATCAACATTTGGTCGTACTCCTCAGTGTGCTTTTGGAAATAATATTTGTTGGAGTCACCTTTAGACCCAACTATGTCTGCTCTATCTCTTTTCTGCGGTCAACCTGGGTTTGGTTTTGAACGGCTTTATGTGTAGATCTGAGGTGAGCTCCTTACGAGACTTGCGCCACGTTTCAAGTGCCTTTTCCTGATTGCGTTTGACCTGAAACAAAATGGGTCCAGACACATTGTTGCAAGCCACAAATGAGGAAGGCGGAGGAAGACCACCTATTTAGCATGTTTCAGCAACATTCGTACCTAGAAGCTTTATTCTACGATGCCTGACGTCGATGATCCAGTCACAACCCGCATCCACATGTGCAACAGAAAGAAGAACGATTATTCTACCTTATATCCATGAGATTTCTGAAATGCCAGCTAGGCTTCTAACGCCTCACGGGATATCTGTTGCAAACGAAGCAACGGAATGCATACGAAGTAAACCTTTTAAGGTGAAGGACGAACTCTCTAAGAAAAACATCGAGTGTAGTTTGCAAAATTTCCTGTAAGAACTGTGACAAGTACTATGTAAGCTAGACTGGAAGAAAACTTGGCACAAGACTGCACGAACACAGTCTGGCCATCCACCGCCACGATGAAAAATCCTTAATGTCCGTAAATATGGATGCCGAGAACCATCAATTCGATATGGAGAAGGTTGAAATAGTTGGAAATGCAAGAAACCGCAGAGCGCGTGAATTCCTCGAGGTCTGGCATTCTGGCCGGAACTCATTCAACGAACACATGTAACTGGAGGGTGTCTATGAAGCTCTGCAGGTTAAGCCAGCATTAGGCACCAGATCGAAAATGAGAAGAGGTTCCCACTCGACCGACTCACGTGAACAGATCGAAGGCTGATATTCGAAGCAGGCAACAATCAATAATCACTCGGATCTGACCTTGGTTTGCGAGACCGCGAATCCGGACTGAATAGAATCACGGAAGATGTTGCCTAGTTTGGTAACGAAACATCTGCAAGCTAAATGCCCGCCTCGGAGAACAGGATAATCCTCTCATCCAGACCCCGAACTACAGATATTCTCAATAATTTCAAATACCCTCACCACCTCGGGTTCACATCCATTGTACTTTGATGAGATGGGCTATCTCCTAAAGGCTCACAGAGTTACCTGAGAACGCCTGACGAATGTAGAATCATTTTTCTGCCCACGAGCTTAAGACATACGTTCATCGTAAACATGAAGCTCCGTCAGGTTACAAATAGAAATTTTGCATTCTCTTCCTTCTGATGCTTTTACAAAAGGATAACTTCATTGGCTAGATGAATAAATAAATCTGTCTCCAGAAAGCGCACTCAAAGTAGAAAAATTACTGTTGATAGCGAACACAATATACCTATAAGTATGCGGCATATTTGTCAGTCTTCCTTTATTAAGTCAGCCACGGAAAGAGAAACGCATCGCGTGATGGTATCCCAGACCAAACTAAACCCAAAGAACCCGGCAGTTATTAACATTTGTTCACTTTCTTAACAGAAAAGATTTGTTTGGATCCAAGCGTTCCTGCCGTTGTCGTAAACCGGCGTAACCTTCTAGTCTTAGACCGGACATTCATGCCGACAAACGAATTAGCGATATAGGCTGTTATGCCATTGTCCGTGCTCGACAGCAGACATAACTGCTTAGATAATTAAAAGAGTCAATTCTCGCAGAACCTAAACTACGTGTACCTGGTAAGCGGAATCTTAAGTGGCGCTGAGCTGCTGAAGGTTGCTGAACGTTGCCACCGAACTCTCAACTGTGTAAAAAACATAGTCGTCATTGCAACGGAGTTGTAACAAGTGGCACACGTGTAGTTAGCTTAACGAATTAACTCAACCGATCTAAAAGCGCATGGTGAGTTGTATTGCTGCAGGGTAATTATCATCATGAATCTTTGAATACATGCAGATAAACAATCAGCTGACACGCGTATGTGGTTTTGTCCAGCTACGTTTTCTGCAGTCAGGGATACAGGCTACGCCGAATAGAAGGAAAGTATGACGAATGAAAAAAAGCGTTCGCGATGAATCATACTACTTACCGCATGTTATCTAAATATAACGGACTAGATTACATCCATGCGCTTGATACTGAGTTACAATGGAGCACTGCTACGCGACAGGTATTTTGGCTCTCAGTCGCAGATGGAACTGGAGCTAGTAGATGATCAATGATTCTAAAGTATCTACTTGTTCCGCGTGGTGGTATGGAAGCACCCTGCCCACTTTGCTTGGTCTGTTGTTCTTAATATGATACAAAACATGCATCGTGATCTCAGTCTTGGTATTGTTTTAACGTATACAAATTCCTTGTAAGATGAAAAGTCCAAGAGGTATGGTACTCAACCGCAGTCCATGTTCTGCATGCTTGTTTAATATAACCGGCGTATATGTGTACATGCAACGAAGCTTCTTTGAAGTTTATGGAATTAGTGAACATGCGTATTGTGTGCAATGTAGTGCTAACCGGAGAGAGGTTGGTGATTAAACGTGATTTGGGTATAGCAGTAACGAATACATCTGTGGCACATTTAATTACTCCTTAACTGCTCATTGGTAACATATTTTTTGTAGCGTAGAAAGTATGACCACAGATTTTGCGCCTCATTGATTAAGGTTTCTCGAGTAGTTATCTGGGGGGATCTCGGATACCTTCATGGCGTCGTATTATTACTTTGAATGCGTAATCTTTAACCGGAACGTAGTAGATATCCTGCGGCGATGCGCATACTAACAGCTGGCGATATGTAGACATCTCTGACTTGAAAATTACGTTCACTATCCTTGGATCACCGTCATCATAACCTCAATATCTATGTAGCTCCGGTTGATTGCCGCCCAGCGTTTCCTTAGCCAAGATTCCGCGAAGGATCTACCGCTCTTCTTAGCCCTAGCTCGTTCTTTTATGAGTGTCATATTTTGTAACCTCTAGGAAAGTCGTGAAGAAGGATAATCTGAATAGAAATTCCCATCGAACCTCTTCTGAGCCATGCTTCTACTGTTTACTCTTACTAAATTGAATGGGTATGGACCAAACATTACCGGATTCGGAACATATCTGGCGAGAGTAGAGGGGCTTCTGCTACATCAGCCTAGGTCAATACAGATGTTTGGGGGTGGTGTGACTCACAGCAGTTTAACAGGCACCTAAGATGTCAATATGAATATTCGCTGGGGCATCTTGTGAAGTTACTATCGTTTTAAAGAGATCCATGTCGACTTGAGAAAAGTAATGCAGATTACTAATGGTACATGGTGTTGTCCCTTAATAAACATTCGTTCAACTTAAGATGAGATTGACAGCCACCATGATTTGTTTATAAGGGATATCCGTTGTGTAAGTGCATCATATTTCACTGGCATTTTGGACATGATGAACGTAGCTTAAATCCTAAATTTCCTGGTCCACTTAGAAGCAATCAATTTCTAACCAACTCCTGTGTCAACCTCATTTTGTTGTTGTAAATTGTGGAAAAGCTTTTAATAGTACTTGTTCTAATGAGAGTGAATTTGTATGGTTCAGGTGTATCAAGGTTAATGGTGGGATAGATGCACTTCATGGTTTTCAATGTTACAGTTGAACTTTTTAATAAGTTACCCAACAACATTATTTAAGTCGTACCGAAAAATCCATTTATCAGGCTTCCTACCAGTGATAAATTTTTTGGTTTTTGATATTCTTGCAATTGATACAACCGGTCATTCGTGTTCCTGAAACTGTTCTTTTACTTCCTCCTCCATATTAGTTGCGCAAATCAGAAAATATCTGCTGTACAATTGCACAGCAACATTTCTCTTGTGTGCAGCTTATCATATTTAGGGTCACAACAACAGGCAGTTAGAACATGGGACTTCTGTCGGAACACTTCTTGCTTAAAAGCAGCCGATACGCTTTCGTAGCAGTATTAGGGACAGTTTTACTTAATCAGTTTCCGAAATTCATAACCTCAACATACTTTTGATAATGGCTGTTTCCTGATCAGTGTTGAATTGCCTGTCTTCGGCTTCACTCTAGTGCGCTAGGCTGTATAAGTTGGTAGAAAGTAGAAGTCACGATTAAAATTCACACACAATAATGTACCTCGACGGGGAATCGAACCACCGTCCAACGAATTTCCGATCTGTTGCTCTGCCACTGAGCTACCGAGGGCTGAAGATTAGGTGCGCAATGTTTAATACATGACTTATGCTTGGTGCTAGACGTATTGCCAATGAGCTCACAGTATCTGTCCTGGTGTTGCAGATTGACTCACTCACCCATCACTTCCCAATTGACCGAAGTATCTGTCATTCGGATGTCCAAAGGGCGCTGGTAGATTAATTGTTGATGTTTGTGAGTAGAGTAATTTCGTAGAAAGTAGAAGTCACGATTAAAATTCACACACTGTAAGCTGAATTTGTTGGTTTTGATTTCAACACGTTTGTCGCACTACGCGTTCTCACTGGTCGTTAAGTGGCACTTAGGCCAGCCTTATTGGTTGCTGAGAGGCAAGTGTAGATAAGGGAACAAAAGTATAAACGTACCAGAATTCCCCTTGGATTATATGTGTGACGCATTATTTAGGTTCCAGATTTGATTTCATATTGAAGCCACAAGGTTAGTGAATGGATCAGGAGTTAGGAACTTGTGCACGCATGTGGCTGTGTGAAGAAAAAATAACTTGATAGGAGGCGGAAGGTAATAAATATACGACAGATATAAAATATGAAGTAAAATGAATAACAAGCGTTAAGCTAGTATAGTTTGTGGGCAATGTTTGGCTTTGGCACAAAAACTATCTTGCGTCGAGTGAACCAGTCGACGATTGGTATGGAAGTTAAAAGGAATTAAGATGATAAACGCGACGAATGAGATGAAGTTCGAAGAAAGTAGAAGCCACGATTAATATTCACGCACAATAATATGCCTCGACGGGGAGTCGAACCCCGGTCCACGAAATTCCGGTCCGCTGCTCTACCACCTGAGCTACCGAAGGCTGACGATTAGGTGCGCAAATTTAACACATGTCTTCTGCTTGGCGCGCGATGTGCTGCCAATAAGCTCACATTACCTGTCCTGATGTTGCAGATTAAATCACTCACCCGTCACTTCCCAATAGACCGAAGTTCCTGTCCTTCAGACGTCCAATGGGCGATGGTAGATTAATGGTGGATGTTTGTGAGTAGTGTAAAGTTCGAAGAAAGTAGAAGCCACGATTAAAATTCACGCACAATAATATGCCTCGACGGGGAGTCGAACCCCGGTCCACGAAATTCCGGTCCGCTGCTCTACCACCTGAGCTATCGAGGGCTGACGATTAGGTGCGCAAATTTTAACACATGAGATAAAGGCAATAAATTTATCGCGTTACAGATCAACGCATCATTGCAAAGAGTGCATCGAACGGTCACAAGTGGTCCGCGTTACAAGGTCATACACGTAAGCCCTGTTAACGATAGGTGCCGGAACAGTGTGACGTTCATTCTCTTTCCTGAATCTGTCCGCCGGCCCTCCTCAGACTGGTCGGGTTAAAACAGCTCGCCTCACGCTAGAAAGCTCTGCCCCGTCCACTCTGTTCCCGCAGCCGTTCACATTGCTAATCTCAACTGCCTTAGCAGTCAGCTTCTGGGGAGTTGATTGCAACACCTTTTTAACGATTTTGACGTTATCCATGAGGATCTCACGCCCTGTATCTATCGCGGGCATCGGTGCTGCCGAACTCCACATATTCAAGCTCGTTTCTCGTTGACCCTGTTATGCGTCTCATGTGTTCTGCTATCCATGTGCATATTTCGCGAGCGGTTTGGCCTGCGTACACGTGT
>CALYDF020004234.1:0-20120 GCA_944474145.2 Dicrocoelium dendriticum
TTTGTGAATTATTATGTATATGGTTTCATTATTGTACAACTTGTTTTAATAAACTCGATGGATACATTATTCCTCGAGCGGGTTTCTTCCGTTTCGCTCAGGTCTGCTGCTTGCATCGTTTTGTTATTGCCCTGCGCAATGATCTTTGCTAAATGGCTAGGAACGATTGCACTTCTCGCTCTAAGCTATACACCTGCTCATAATACCAGAATGGAAAAGCGTCCAAAGTCGGATATATGCATCTGGGTGAGTGACTGCTATTGTTTAAACCGACTGTTCCTACTAAAACGCTTTTGTATTGATGACTATTTCGCTACACCTTGACCTGGTGCAACGCAGAGCTTTCCTGATTAGAAATAACCACGGTCGCGCTTTGTTAGCAGCATGTTTAAATTGCGCTGTATGCTTGCAATTGTTCGTTCAGCTAATGTGGAGTTCACATGTTTCGTTAGCACATTACATCTCCACAGTCCCATCAGGTACAAGCAGCACCATATTCGCCACTCTAAACCAAGATTTGGCATTTGCTGGCGTTTAGGCCCAGACCCTATAAGTGGGACCAGTTAATAAGAGTATTCACAGTGAAGAGGAATCGTCGGAGCTAACAAGACTTCCCCGCTCCGCTTCCTACAACCCAATAAACCCCAGCCCTCTCGCACTTGCTAGCTGGGTGATTCGAATCGCCAGTACCGCAAAATAGTAGCTTTTCTGTATATCTTCGTTAAAGACTGTCCGAAAGACCTTTTGTGATCTTGACGTTTTGGACTTGCATACATGTAAATCTTATATATCTTGGATGTACTTTACGAGTTGCATAATTTGTAAACTTATAAATTGTTAACAAAAAGGCTGTGGCTGATTTGATTTGGAACAGCATACCAATCGGACACCACGAGAGGTTTGACATGTTCAAGTTCAGGTAGGAATGGAGCGATAGGATAATCCGTGTGTTTCACTTTGAGTGGATTGTTAAGCCAGTAAACGATGAAGCGCGAAGAAATCTAGGATGACTTATGGTTTTGAGCGACATCTTCGCGCATGGGATGTGCTAATCTAATTTGAATCGTTCCAAGTCTAGCATTTGTACTACTGACCATGCCTATCATTGTCAATAGTAAATTATTTACTTAATTACGTCTATTGGAATGTTATATGTACTAGAAGTACGTGATAACTTGCAAACTGCAACTTTATAACGTGCATTTATAACTTAAAGTATAAAACCTGTTGTTAAAGCTTTTTCACCGTATATATTACTTCATAATAATTATAACTTAATAAATTTTATAAATTAATAACTAACGTGACGTATAAAATATTAATAAATTCTGGCTTCAACTGTAATATAACTGCCTCACTTCACCGCTCTCCTTTTAATGATTTACGGAATTACGTCATTTATATTAAAATCGTACCTTTTGCGAACATAACTGTGCTCTTGCTAATAAACTCGAAAAATGCAGCAGCGTGGGTCTACAAAGCCATTGTAACGATTATGCAAGCATATCCTTCTAATTGTACCTATTAGTTCCCGGTTCCATGATATTTTCTACAGCTTTGTTGTAACTCACTAAAAGCTGATGAACACTTCTTTGTTTTTCTATCCGCCTTCTGCTTTCTGCTACAAGTTCTTGCTGTATTCGCAGATGATCTCTCGCTGAACAAGTTAGCCGAAACTGCCAGTAAGATTCACGAGAGCTTTTATTAAAACCCAGCATTTCACTTAGTCGAAATGTCCGATAATGCTGATCATATGAATGACACGACTGAATTGATTTCCGAGAGCTTCTCAAAGCTGGAGCTCGCTATTTCTAGGATGGAGCTTTACTTGGTAGAAACCCTAGACGCGCCTCTCGAAGTAAATGTAGTCCATCCTGGAGTTTGGTACGTCATTTCTCTTTGTGCCATTACGGTTCCGGAGAGGATAAATTCTGCAAACCGCTGAAGTGAAACCTTCACGCCAGAATGTGAGCGCGAGGGCTGCGTCTGGCCATGCCTATTGTCGACTAATGTAGGTTAAATACTCCTCAAACAATTGGCACTTCTTGCTTGACAGCGACGCCTTGGTTGGCGTTATTCATTATGTTGCAGAAAAATGCAAAATAATTCAAAACGGGATGACAATGTAGGTGGATAACGATACCAAATACCCTACATGCATGTACAGTTTCCAGCTCAGTAGCAATATTCTAACGAATACCGTGAGCCACGGTACGAAATAACGCACCACATCGTAACGCGTGCACCACCAGTAACCACACGACAACGGAAACTACCTCCAGCCATACTCACTAATGCCAAGGCAGAGTTCATAGTTCTGCTTCGTCTCCTCGTCAGCCATCCTTGTGAAAGCTTGTGGTCCTCCCCACTTCGTAAGGTTCTCAAAATTCCAGTGGCGACTGCAGGCATTGCGGTGATTACCGAGCACTAAACAATGGCACTGTCACCAACATATACCTAATACCCTCATCCATCATGTTTCAGCTGGTCTACGTAGAATTAAGCATTATTCTATAATGAACGTATGGCAAACGTACCATAAAATTTCTGTTTCTCACGACAATATTCCGAAGACAGCTGTAATCACACCATTCGGGCTTTAGGAGCACTGTTCGCATGCTATTTGGCCTACATCATGGCGACGAGGATTTCCAAAGGTCCACAGATAAATTGCTTAGAGCACACGACATTGTCTTAACTACATTGAAAATATTCCTTCAAACAATTCGAAACTTGATGAGCATGTCATTTGTTCGAATAATTTTCCAACGCTTCGCTTAGTATGACGTGACGGTTAATGTTGACAACCGTGTTTTTGGCTAATTATCATTTGAAATTTAGCCTCCGAATTGATTGCATCGACTTTAGTACATTCGCCCAGAAACAATAGAGATGACAGATTACCCCATGCCGCAATCCTTAAAACGTCTCCGTCATTTTCCTGGCATTGTTAATTACTACAGCCGCTTCATACCAGAATGTTTTGGGACATTCAAGCTATTGAACTTTTACTTAAAGACAGGTCACGAAAATTCGAGCCACTTAGGAAACCATTAACGCATTCGACAATATAAGCACGCGATGCCAAACGCTACCGCCCTTATTGATTTGAGGATAAACGTTGACACTCCTCTCATCCGTAGATTGATGCACCTCAGACTGCCGTTGGTGCTGCACTCCAGCAAGTAATAAATGCTCAATCGGATCCTTTATGCACTCCCGCTGGCCATATTCAGATAGCAGACGCCATACCGCACCTTTGTTGGACAACATTTAGCTTTCTACTTTGCTATAAACCATTATCGCCGCAAGGTTAAAGTTGTACATCTGCCATTCTCACGGAGAATTAACCACTTTCATTTGCTTTCCGTACTGCTTCAGCCGGTTTCTCCCTCGGAGAAATTATTCCTGTGAATTTCATCTCACAGTCTTCAGTCGAGTTTCGCCACGTTGCTGCCGCCAATAACGTTGTCGCCATGCCGTACAGGTTATCTGTCTCCACGAGATTTCACGGCAGACGATGGATTTAAAATACACGGTACTTCTTTAATTAGATGACACTGAGTTTGTGCAGCTGCGATCAAATCCATCTATCAAACACTCGCAGTTGCCAGTTATTTGAACATAAAAATTACTGTGGTATTTCTACCAGCAAGCCCTGCCTTTCGTCCTTCTGCAGTAAAGCCGAATCACCTTTAACCATCTGAATGGAATCTCACACCCGAAAATCCGAGTAACCGTCAAGCTGATTATCGACCGCTTCACTTGGCACAACATGTGCTCGGAGTTAGAGTAGTTGGCCAAGCCAGCAAAAAATACCATGACGTGATTACAGTTCCCGGCAATTTTGCGCTTCCTGGTGCCAACATCAATGATGTTCATAAATAAATAGATAAATAAACCTATTCGTTGTGATAAATTGGAAAACTTGTGGCTCGGGTTGACTGTTCGTTTACCGGCTGTTCTCCGGTCTCGGCACATTTTGATGTGGAGGCTCACAGGTTTGATCGCGACAAAAACAAAATTAACACGAAAGGAAAGATGAGAAAAAGTAGGGAATCGCTTTTAGCATGTTTTAGTAAATAACGCTCAAAAACCTGTGCATAGACTTAGACACATCAAACTAAAATTTTAGGAGAAAAGGTATTCGAACGGGTCAAATATACTAACATAAGTCAGGAAACAACGGTAGCCAAACAACGAACCATCAAACGTCGCATGATATGAAGCGAAGAGGCCAATTGTAAACGACTATTGCCTACCTTGTAAGAGCGAATGACACGCTCAACCAACTGTACACTACGTGCTGAGGCACTGAGTATTTGACCTCGGCTAGTGGCGAAACTTTCGCAGAACAACTGCTCAGCTCGCAGGACAAACGAAAGCAAAAAGCACTTCTTACTCGACGTTGCGAGAGACTCAACCCACTTAGGGAAGGATCAACATATTTACAGATTATTTAATTTAGTCTTCTCTACATATTAGGTACATATGCGTCATGCTACATACATGTTAATTTCACACATGCACATTGTTCAAGGGGAGTTGCGGAAAGTTGTGCTGGAGTTATATCCTCCGTTAAGGGATGCCCCGTCGATCTGAACTAGCGCAGTCTGACCAGAAGGCAGAAATGGTGCTTTCTTAAACCGAAGTACGTAACTAACCAATTATAAATAGACCGAAGATACGCTGTGCGGTTTGGTACAGCATGATTTAGTGTGTTGTTACTAACCAATTTAGTAATAAATATGTGTTTACTTTCTGTTTACTTTACCTTGTATTTTAATGTATGTATAGTTGTATAGTTACATCATATATCCTGATTTTTGCAGCTAAACAAACGTGGTAGTAGCTTGTGATTACCTTGTTCTTTCAATGTTCAATTTAATTTGATTCTAACATTAATTTAGCACCTTTTGAATACTTTATTTCATCTTTGAGATTTTATTTGTTGCTTGGTATTTATTACTTCTTGTCATATACCCATCATCTAACTTTCAACTGAAGCTGAAAATGTCCCCTTCAAATTAATTCCCGGCAGTTCGTTGTTACTGGTTACACTCTTGGACGAGATGTAACTTATAGTCACAGCGCAGCGCCTATGGAACGGAAAGGCAGTTAATAACGGAGAATTACCCTCGGAGACACCGCAATGCGCAAAAATGAAATGCAGCAGGACATAAAGGAGACGACGAGAAGTGCGAGCGCGCCTACCGTAGAACACAGCGAACCGTAGAGCTAAGAAGCGAAACAGCAGGGGCGAAGTATATCTTAGTTAAAATAGTACAGTTCGTGGTCTGTGCGACAAGATTCCTTACCAAAATTTTCCGCACCGACATTCACTGCGTTTTAATTTCGTGATGTCTGTGAATCAAAAGATGAAAGAAAAGAGTACAGTTCAGTGCACGTTTTAAAAGCAGGCACTTTGAATTAATTGCAGCTGCAATACTGTTCCCCGTCATAAGCATATCGGTCTCCAGTGCCTGAAACATCGGCGGCAGGTTCTACTTCAGGGTGGACTTCAAATATGAGTTTAGGTGCATGAATGTCGACTGTTATTATATATATATATATAATATATATTTAATACACAATCTGTGGAAGAGATATATTTATATCGCAGTCAGAGCTGAATAGGAAACAATGCAAGTAAGACCAATATAACTGCAACGGAAGGAAACTTTGTCCAGTTAACCACGCCCGGTGTTTGAATCTTTTTTCCTTTGATTTTTAGAAGGAAGGAGGCACACTGCATCACACCGGTACACAGTCCGCCGTTTATTTCGAATTTGGGACATGCCTTTAAGGTTATCTGCAAGCAAATATACGCATCTTTTGGACTTAGGTAGTCGAAAACAACCGGTTGTGGCAAAGTGTTTCGTCAGCTTTCTAGTGCGGCTTCTCCAACTAGCAGGCTGTCCACCAGACCTGTTCCAGCACTGATTAACAACCGAAAACAATGCACGGCGCCGGTAACGCTGGACAGGCATGCGCTCTACGTGTCCCAGTCACCGCAGTACCTGCAGTGAAATAAGCTCTTCAAACGAGGGGCTTCCTCGTCCCAAGACCAGCTGTTAAACTCCAACATAGATTACGTGGTGCCAGCACTAATCGCGGGCAATGGACCGTAGACAGCTAGGCTCGATGACCATAGCCTGTGTAAGTCGTCTTTACGAAAGGGCTAGGTCTCGCATCCGTACAACTGTACAGCTCCAACAGTTGCACAATGGACCTACTATTTGCTGGATAGACGAAGGTCGTGGCAACGTCACAAGTGCCTCAGCATAGAAAAAGCGGGGCCTGCTCTCGAGATAGCAAGCTAATCTCGTTGTCAACAGCCCCGTCAGCAGTGATGCAACAACTAAATTTGATCAAGCACTCCACATCTTCTAGCGTCTTACCACCAAGAGTGAGTAAACGCAGTGGCACCTGCCAGACTTGGACGAGAGCCTAGCATTTGGATGATGGATAGTGTATAATATACTTTGATGCTTCAATAGCCAAGCGATTTAGTGCAAGTTTAATGACGTGTGAATCGTCACCAAGCAAGACGATATTTTCAGCAAAATCCAAAGCAACAACTTGACTAGCTGGATGGAGCTAAACTCCAGCGTTTAACCAATCGCCTAGAACGTAACTTCAGTCATCATCAATGACATGTTTGGGGATAAGCAAGTTCGTTTTTGTGGTGATGGGGTTTCAACTGCTTGTAGTGAACAGTTACTCCATCAGCCTCAGACTTGGCAGGCATGTGTGCCAGGCCTGGGCAGACTTGCCATTCTGCGCACGCGTACAGTTTGCATTTCAACGTTGAGGTGTGATCAACGGTTGCGACCGGCATGGCTGATAAGATTTGCAGGGCGGCTGGCAGGCGAAGTCACTAAATGTTGCCTCGTCTTAAGGTCACATGGATGTTTGTAAGGCTGTAAATTTAACATAACCGGAGTGTAGCGAAAACCCTTGATAATATGTCTTTCTTTTAGTAAGGCAAAATATGGCAACCGGCAATACCCGCAAAAATAATCAAGTCTTACCGTGATTGAAAACGCAGAGGTATGGTGACATATTTCATTCACATGTCTGGCATGAGAATACAACGTAGGGTACGCGTCGCTTTTCCGTGATTCCTGGTCACGCGAAATGCAATGGAATGAGTGTCCGCAAACACATGCTATCATGTGTTTACCATGTCCGCGTCTTCGTGCAGAAATTTGCTTGGTTGACAGCTGGACACGGCAAGGTAAATGTCCCCAAAATTTTTTATGTGCACATAAAAGGTATGCTGGATAAATTATTTCATTTGACTTTAAAGCCGGGGTGATTCGTGGGGCTGATAGGGCGAATTATGTAGGTTCCCCATTTCATGAGGTTGTTTTGCTTCCATTACCTTCAGGAATGACATGCTGACTTCTCTATGGTTTCGGTGTTGGATGGCCACATATAATCCGTCATATCTATGTGAACAGTGATATTATGCTTATCGGGCATGTTAGTGTAATGTCGTGGTACCTCCTCTCACACCAACAGTACATTAAGTTGCTGCAAGCGAAATAGCAGTGCAATGGAACGTGTATGTTGCTGCGCACAACTGGAGGTTCGGTGTAGTGCAAAACATCTGCATATATTTCACGAGCAAAGCCAATAAACCCTTTGCTTGAGAGAGTTGTATATACCACGTGACAACTACATAAAGAAAAAGGGTCGGATTTTTGCCCGGCATATACCGCACAGTTCCGTAAGTCAGAAAAAAAGGACGAAAAAGACGGACGAAAGTTGCTTGTTGTACACCAAGTTAGCCATGATGTAGGCAGAGGTGCTGTGTGTTAATCAGCCTCGCAGGGGAGCATGGCTAGTGAAGGTGCTTAACCATTGTAAATGTATGCAAGTTTTCAATGCAAAAGGCTGATATTACGACGAGGTTACTATGACGAAGCTGAGCTCCAATAGGTAGTGTGTTTTATCGGTTTAAAATTGTAGGTTTTGATTTTCAGTGAGCCAACGCAAACATGGTAAGTAATAACGATGCAGAAACACAGAAAGGAATACGGAGAGTTTGGACCAGGTTCACTTATAAAGCCAATCGCATCAAACAACCACACTGCGTTAGTGTAAACCGTTGTATCCCATAATTTCCGATGTTTGATGAGTGTGAGCAATTTCACAGTTTAAAATGAATAATTTGCCAGTTCATTCAATTCAGAAGCATTTTCTCTTACTAAATTAATAAACAAATGAAGTTGCTTCTTGACAAAGCCATGCACGCGTTCTCCGACATGAACAGACGTACATCCTAACTGACGGCGGCAATTACGAGTAGGAGACTCAAACTACGCTGACAATTTGCGTGCTCTCAACGCTAAAACATTGAATATTTATGTCAGATCATCGTGAAACATCACTTCTCGTATGCTGTATTTCATTGGAGAAGGAGCACCCATGTCATTAGCTGACGCACAAAGTAGCCATTACGTAGTTTGCGTACTGCAGGTAACAGCAGGTATCACTGAGAGGATAAGCCGAATGACAAGGCGTCGCACCTGAGGCCACTTTTAGTCATAGATTATTAATTCCATATGATATTTAACGTTGCTTTTACAAAGAGTCACGTTCAGTCTAATGGCTTATCACAATCCCTTGTGCATTGTTGTTATATCCATGCTCGTGGACTGCATGTTCATTAATTGACAATGTTTATGAAATCACTCACTGTCAAAATCTTATGTACCAATTGCGTAGACATCAAAATAACCACGCTAATGTGGTTACCATCAGGGCTTTGCAGTCGATGATAAAACTATAACACTATGTGACTTATTGGCAATAATCTGAACTTGCCCCAATATTTTAACTGGGTACCGATACAATCAGGTCGTTCAGCCTTATACACCTTAGCGACTTTGATATGGACTTCTCTATGGTTTGTGGGTGCATCTCGCGCAGGTAATCCGTTGTAAACATAAGGATAATGGCCTCAAATTATTATAGCCTTATAAGTGATATCCCGATATCTTCTCTCGATCTACTTCATGGAATGATAGTCAGCACGTACACTAACCTTATGTTATACATCACCCAACGCTGATGCAACTGATATAGCAGTGTTACACGGGTTGCTTGTTGCTAGGCTCACATTACAGTACGGTGTAAGGTAGATCGCACATACAACTTAAATGGTCCATCGTACATGAGAAACTGCTTCGTAGAGACAAAAGTAGATGGTGTTTTTCCTGTCAACGAAATCAGCACAGCTGATTTACAGTGTGTACTTTCAATACTGTCTTCATCATATATGCACGTCCTGCACGCTTGGGGACATCAAAACCGTCACATACATAAATTAATTATGAATATAAGGCTTCATAATTTGTCCCCCTCATAACATCAGAAGGACTAATTGCATGCAGAGTATAATGATGTGCGTCATCACACCATGCTGTCGTTGATTTTACGTGGTTAGCCGAATAACTGGCACTTAATACAACCTCTCTGTCTTCACCAGTGTCTTTTGGTTTCTATGCTTCTCATTCCTTATTTTGCCGTCATTATTGGATGCGGAGATTTCGCTCTACCGCGCTCTGAAATTTCTTACTAGATTAGTAAATTGCACCCATTGTCTAAATCATTTGAATTATATGTTATTCCTACGACTGTTGGAAAACGCATTATATGTGATGCATTATCGACAGTGCATTCTGCAACCAGGTGGTCAGTTGCTAACAATTACCTTCTCTGCTTACGTTACCCGTCTAGTTTGGTCATGAGGAATTTTACAAAACACTGCTAACATACTTTCCAACTTCGTTCCATTCCGCAGTACCATCTCTTTCTCCATGTAACCAACTATACTGCCACATTATTGCAACTGCAATTCTCTTTCAAAGGTTTGTGTCAATGCTGTTATAACTGCCCAACCAAGCTCTGTTTAGTCGTGCTTGATTTGTCATTCACTATTGTCAGACTTCACTGTTTCATAATTTTAATTGGGTCGCTTGGTGCGGACAGCAGTTTTGCGCTAGCTTAATCGGTCATTACGGCTCTGCATTCCGTACCATTGCGTGCTTGTCATTACTATTCGTCTCCGCTAGTAGGTACCTGGCGTATGCACTGTTCACGAGGTGTACTACTGACAATTACTACTACGATGCCATGAGGAAAATCCTGGAAAATTTATCTCGTCTTGGTATCGTGCTTCTTCCCAAGCATTTGCAGTAAGTAAGTTTGTGCGACTGACATTTCGTTAACAAGATCCGGCGTCAAATATTCACCTAGTTAATCGCCGCCTACTAACGTGCCGTGAAAACAAGCGCCTATTGTAACGATTATGAACATAACTCGCAAGCAGTTGCCATGATGTGTTCTAACATATGACGAAAGCGGCATTGCATTTGAATCGTTGCAATTTAATCATATAACCAGATCAATTGCCAACAAGTGAGACGATTTAGCTGTCACTTATAAATGACCCCAGATACGAAGTGAGCAGTCTGTTCGGCAAGTGGTTATACTTGTCTTTGCCACCTAACAGCCCGCAACGGACACTAAAATCCATCTATTGTAGGCTGGACATCGACATTGCTACAAGGTAGTGCCACACGTTCGCAAGCTGCAACAATGGAATACGCTAGTACGCACTCTTGCCCCTTTATACATATGCGAACAACGTCTTCGGATGCAAACAGGCTGTATGTGAGGTTTCGACATGCTCACATTCTACTTGTGTAATAACGAACCAAACACCCTTTACCCATGGATAAGTACGGCAAATGATAGCCATGATGTGTATTATGTGAGTACGTTGCACAAGAAGATGAAGTGGATAAAAGTACAGGTTCATTAAAAGTGTGTTATTCGTTTTATCCTGCACACCGGGGTTTTTTCTGTCATGCTTTCTTCCATGGCATTCGTTGATATCCTTGCTTATATATTATTAGCTAGAATTATTCACGCGTATGAAACCACCAGAGCCATGTTGGACTAATTAACAACTGGTTACGCAACCGCACCAAATCGAGTAGTGTTTGGCTTTAATAGTTGGATGTAAAGAGAAGGAGAAATTGCATCCGCTTTCACTGTTACATTGCGATAAAATTATTAGTGACGTGGAGTATAAGTAACCATATCATTAGCGCACATGCGGTTAAGCATAACAAGGAAAACACTTTGATGTCTCGGGCCTGCTAAATGCCACTAACTCATTGCGCAGCATAATTCAAATGTATGTTCACAGAGAAAACACCAGAAAACGGTTATTATGGAGGTTGCAGAAGACAGCTGTGATGATACCACTACGGGCATACGCATTTATATGGGAAAAAGTGTACGTAGGTCGTTCAACGACATTCTCCAAATAGAGCCCCTTAAAATTCGCCTGAGTTGGTGGATGAATCTATATTCTTAACGGCTATTGTTTTAGCTTCAATCGATAGAGTGGGAGATAATTGTTGTCGATAAGCAAATAAAGTCGATGTAACGAACGCAAGCAAGACGGAAATGGGCAAGTCCTTCTTGGGATGGGCAGCTGGGAAGAAATAAGTGCGGCGTAATAAGGGAGAAAAATGAAAGTGGAATACCAGGATTAGTGTGCGGTATGAATACACTGGGTTTATCATATAGACCTATAAAATTGTTAAAAAGCAGTTACATGACAGCAACTAACCGTTTTCGAAAATGCGCTATATACCCAATGCACCATGATATCTGAATAATAAACCTGTATACAACAGCGGAAGCAAAACCAGAGAGCATTATTCGTAGTACCTCCTTGAACCACTGCCAACACCCCACGGTTTTGTCTTCTTATTGACGCATGTTTTGATCATCATATACATTTGCAACTTACTGTGCCTTTACGAGACGTTTCTGTAGAAACTGTGGCATGCATGTTTCTTAAACGTTAGATTTCCGTCCTTACTACGCCAGTCATTAGTACTAAAGTTAGATGGGCCTAACACAATTCGACTTTGTTTCGTGACTCCAACCACTTGCTCAGTTGCTCTAGCCCACGTGCAACCGCCTATCATCCAGCTGCTAATGGCATCGTTAAACATTTCCAACACCAATTTAAAACCGCAATTACTGCTTCGCAGTAAAATATACAATGGCCAGAATGTGCAAATTATCTGGCCTGGTTTCACAACATCATTTAGAAAGTCGTCTGCCGTTGTCCCGCTCATACATCCAGGAGAAAAAGTGCTAAACACTAGGGTGTCTGGAGAAGTTGATCATACCTTGTCCAACAAGATCCTGAGACAACACTTCAGCTCAATTCATCTAACACCACCTCAAATCAGCCCTCGGAGTCAACAGCTACGCCTGGATATACGCAATTGTCTCCTTCTTTCTTATGCGTGTTGATCCAGTGCTTAAATCTCTGTCACTGTTTTACGAGAGCTTATGTAATCTGATTGTTCTGAAAGATAGGTAAATCGTACTGCATAGAACTGGCTATCAGGATACTGTGGGAAAGGACTGCTTGTAGCCGGCATACATCCAGACGCAACTACTACCGAAAACCACGAACATACCTGTCAACAACCAGCTCAGCTTCCTCAGCCCATGTATGGCTCATCCGTTCCGTCTCCTGAAACCGAAGGATCTCATGACACTAACTCGAGCGCACGCAGCCGCACAGGCTTCTAGTGCACAGTTGAACTTCCTTCCAGGCTACGATAACTGAGACACAAGTATACGCATTCGTCTCAGTGACTCACACTCTAAGAGTGTTCCACAGAGATTGTGCAATTATATTCTTCTAACTGTATTTTTCCATCCCCAGTTCCATTATTTAGTGTACACTTTGGTTTTAACTGATAAAATACGTCCAAAATGTCTTAGAATTTCGATTCGCCTTCGGCTTTCGGCTATGCGCGTTTTGCTGTCGAGTTTCAATTTTTTGGCTTCTATCATCCATCATCGGGTATATCTCATCGAATTATCGCATTGACTAACGTTTTGTCTATCAAACCGGATTGTTAAAGAAATAGGAGTTCTACCGAGGAATGTGCCTTACCGAACGTCAGGTCTAAACTTCTTGCTTTATGAACTGAGTGATCTTTTACTTAGGTAAGTGCTTTTGACTGGGTTTTCTACTAATCTATCCATCAGCTCTGGAAACGGAGGTAGCGGTTATTGCATGTGTTTAATTTATTAAGTTTTACATATTTTAATTTAGCTACTTCTTTATTTCATTAATCCAAGTGTAGATATTTTTCATGATGTTTGCCTCTGTATTAAATTTGTATATCTTAATATATTTACGTGCTTGTGCGCAAAGCGACATGCACGCATGTTTACCTTCGGTCAATAATTTCTTCATTTATGTCAATTGATTTAGGTTTATTCTCCAGGAAACCCATATTTATATATGAATATTTTTACATTCTGAAATTACCGCTGAACATCGATCGACATATCTGTTGCCACTAATTTTTACTGTCCATTTTCCGCTCCAAACAGCCCGATTATGGGAGTGTAGTGCTCCATTTGTAGCTACTCGCAATATTATCAAGTTGGTTCAAGCCAATTGTGAAATCAACTGGGCGCATTGTGACGCGTTGTGAACGTTTGTGCTGACACGAAAGACTTTGAAGAAGATTCCGTGTGGCAATGATTTTCACGGACAACTACTACTTGTGAATTAAGTACTTGCGTTAAGTACTTATCTAATCAAAAGTTACTGGTTGCTTGTGTCATATAATAGGTGTCCCGCCTTGAATAGCTGTGGACAGACTTCAGATATATTCGCACATTTTGGCTATTATCACCTTGTAAACATTGTTGCCGTAGGACATAGTTACCAGAGCAGGTATAACTGGGAGGAACGACATTTAAGTTTGCTTACCTTCCATTGCGGTGCATTTCGGATTTCCCCCTTCTGACGAGCGTCGGATTAATTGCCCTGAGTCATTTATTGACGCGAGGACAAAAACAGCAACATTATGCAAAAAATTGCCTAATAAACTCAGCGTTCTGTAGGTAAATAGGTCGTACAAAATGCATTCTTACCACCTCTACGTTTGCGCGAAGCTTTGAAACGATAACAACATAGTGTAACTCTCTCACGGGTGCGCATCGTAGAGGCAGTTGAATTGTCTGCTGCAGTTTATACTCAAAATATTTCTACAGCCAAGAAGCTGTTGAATAGCTATCATTTGTTGTGTGTTACCAACTTGTGTTTGGCATGTTTGAAAAAGGCACTTGCCGTAATTTTATATGTTCGATATGGGACTGATTAATAGGTTGTAAGTCAGCATTAAAGTAATGGGAATGCTTACGATGGGTTAATGCAGTCGCACTCTGCTTGTCCTTCGAATCCGCGTACCTCCCACTGCGGATGTAGTGCTACCTCCTTCTTCTGTTCAGTCAGCTTCCAGCAAGTTGTTTGTTCCATCCTCAGAGTAAATGGCAGCGATCAGCACCCACTACCTGGTCAATGAATACAAGGATTGAACTAATTCGGACAGTTTCAATGCAAAACCAGTTAAGGACATCGAAATGATCTGTCCATTTGTGTGCAATTCCGGCTTAACTGACTTCGATTCTTGTCTGCTCCAAATAGCTGCCGAAAAGCAGAAGACAGTGTTTGTAAGCAAATTGTGTTGCGGTAACAGCTGCCGAGGTGGGTACAAGGATTTTAACATTGACGGACATTGTTACTTCGACCAAGGAGGGTTCCCCCATCAGAACAGCTAGGTCAGCAGTCCGGATTAGTAGATAAATGGAATTGAGTTTTCCAGGGAGGTCCTACTCTCCACTATTGACATCGCAGGTGCGGAGTAAGATAACAACTTGAGGATGACTTGCCTTTCGGTAGGCGTGTTCTCCGTCTGTGCATTGCCTGGCTTCTAGTTCATTTAGTAACCGCTCTTGACTATCAACACACAAGGTATTTCCCACCTCTAACTAACAAGTATAATGAATGGACCAACGTATACATCGTTCTATAGACTGTGACCTTCACTGTATTGTTTCTGTTTGTCGTTACGTTCCACAAGGTTGAAAGTTAGCTTGGCTGGTTTCCTCATTTTCAACCAGCACAGCTTTGGGCGTTGCTGATTTGCATGACGAACCCAGGGTTGCAATGCAATGAACACTTCATAAATGACTTCATAAGGTTTACGCATGAGTTCACCTGGAGTCCATGCTGCATGGCCTTTCGGATAGTCACGTGCGACCACTAAATCTCCGGACTTTAATGGACATCGCTTTTACGCCATGTCACCGACTGTATCTCTGCTAACTTTTTAGGTTCCCTTCAGTGCAGGCAGACTCAGGCGCTGTTAGAATTGTTTGGGATGGCATGCGGCTTTTGACCATCATCGCTACTGTTAGCCAATTGATCATTTGACGGATAACGATCAAAGTATTGTTACGGGAAAGACAGACAATTCTAAAATGTCGATCCATCCGATTCCAAGAATATTCACATTCGGTCGGTCTGTCAAAAAGCATGATATTGTATTTTTCACTTACTTGAATGCAATTTTGCAGGTGATTGTTCCTTCCACATGGTTGCAAATAAAATGGTGCATAATGAGCCACTTTACCAGTAGCTGCCACCTTCGGCCACTTGATATGGTTTCATGTGCTCCTGGAAAAGATGGTGGTAACGGGGGCCGTATTAAAATACAGCCTAGAAGAAAGGCTGTTGATGAGTGCGGTGATGAAATGTCTGCAGGGATCAAACTCACACTGGAAGGCAGCAGTGACGGACAGGCAAGCAGCAATGGTACATTTCACCTTATAGTTGCAAAGGAATGGCTTTGCTTTCTTTAAACCAGATAGCTTACAGTGTTCGCCTTTGTGGCCTACTTTATAGCACTTTTGCAACTGTACTTCTTGTATGGGCCGAATCGAACAAAATGCCACTCACCGCACGACCAACTGCAGTAGGCGGTCTGTTCTTTAGTTGTGAGCAGTAACGTCAGGCCTGTTTTACTGAGAATTTGGCACAGGATGGATCTTTCGTGGTTGTGTGGAAGACCAAGCGACCTTGACGGTATCGTGTACCAGAGTCCTCAGTCTTTTGCACTCCGGAATTCAGCGTCGTTTATTGGTCGTGATCCAGATTTGATTTGGCTTTTGCGCAATCTATGAGATGGCAATAAATATGTGATCCTGGAATTGATCACAACTCAATGAGCGCAGCATGTACAGTTCCTACGCATGCGTTATTTTCTCTGTCAGCGTTTCGTAATAGTTTGTATGCCCTTGACGATTTTCAGACACAGTGAGAGTATGCTAAATACTGATGTGAACTCGTGGAAAATTTCTTGATTTGTAGTACTGTAGTTACAACACTGAAATCCTGTCACTACTTTGGCATTACTTGATCACGAAACCTTGCATGTTCATTTGCGTCAAGTTCACAGAGCAACAATCGCATTTTACACGAAGAGTCCTGACGTTTGAATTCTGTTATAAACATATCCTCCCAGCGTCTGAACCAAGCATTCAAAGTGCTTCAGGAATCTGCTTCACAAATAAATTACGTAATGGAGTTGCAGAGGAGATAAAAAGCAACTTGGTTCCATGTCATTCGAAGCTCTATGTGAGGACGGCAGATTCAGCTGCTGCTTCAAGGTTTCGATCAGCTTCATTTAAGTCTGCTATTGCCTTAGCATCACTGAACATTGTTCTGTGTAGACATTCATTGCACTGCTACTTTTCTCGGTGGTGATTTGATATGATCTGCCGACTGGTGAACAATTCCCACTGAACTGACTTCCTTCACTGTCTGCTCAGAATAACTGCTAAAAATCCGAAGGCAAGTCTTGGACATCGAATTTTGTTGCGGACCCAGCAACCGAGGCGGGTAAAAACAATATAAAATCAAAGAACATTTTTAAGCCTACCAAGGAAGTTTCAGCTATCATAACAAATATTTCAGATGTCCGGATTAGTAGACCAGCTCCGCTAGACGATAGAAAAGTTGGTGTGCAAGTCGTGTTTACGCGGACATGCTTGAAACCAGAATTTCCCCCCAAAAGCACAACACCACTAGGACGTGTTTCGATGTTATTACATTCCATCAGATAGAGTCAGCAGACATCGAACCCTGGACTATCTGAATGTTAGTTGTGACCGCGATCTCTAGGCTCCCCGGTCATGTGCAACGTTTGGCACAACGGTATAGTGAAGGATGTTCAGGGGTCATTTTAAACTACACTTTGTGTGGATGGATTACGACGCGCAATCTCAATTTTGACTGCGATTCCCGTTGGAGTGAACCTTGGTTTTCAATCACGGGCAACATAGCTGATACAAATAGAAATTGGGTGTTGCCCGCCCGAAAACACTGCACTACTGTGACGCGTTTCCATGTTATTACAGCTCATCAAGTAGAGTTAGCAAGCATCGAACCCGGGACCATCATCATGTTAGTTGTAACCACTAACCCTGGTCCTCGTGATCAAAAGACCAAGGTTCACTTCAATGGAAATCGCCATCAACATTGAGATTGCGCGTCGCAATCCATCCACATGACGTGTATATCAATATGACCCTCAACATCCTTCTTGAAACCTTTTAATTTTTCGGTTGTGCGATATTGGCTGAGGTCATTTTACCAAATGAATTAATAAGTTATCTTGAAAGGTCCTACTTTCCTGACAAGTTCAATGGCAAATGGCTTCAAGTGTCCTAGCTCAGGTTTGCTTTGCAGTAACATTTGAAGTAATGTACTTATGAGCCAAGTTGCGTAAAGCCCATTACTGTGTACAAGAAGATGACATCTGCTGGAGGTCATTGATTTTAACAATCAAGGTGAACAGGTCATTATACACGTAAGCTCGATGTGGGAAACACCTCAGCTACTGTGCCACAATACATAAAGAAACTAAGAAATTGAAGTGCAACAGGTGCAAGCCAGCTGAGCTACCGGTAAAGGATGGGTCCCGTTCCGGTAACCTACCAGCGGACTTCTATGCAGTAAATGTCACTATGCAACATTGAATAAGGCTAAATAGTGAGATCGTTGTAGGAGGGGAGACTAAGAGGGAAAGGGTAACAAAAATTCACAGCACAAACACCGCTTAGGTCGGCTCCTAGCCACAGCAATATGTGTATTCAGCCAAACGTGTTCATCATCCTTTGACCCCCAACAAGGTAGCCGAGGCGCTCCAACCGAGGCTGGCTTCGAAGTGCGGGCATGCATTCCTTTCAACCAAGTCATCGCTTGGCCACTCCTCCTCTTTTTCCATCCACACCCCGGCGCGCAATTAACGCAGGTCGCGGGAGTCCGTGGACTAGCATGCGTAATACGTGGCCGAGCCTTTGATGCCTGGTGCGTGAAATAACTTTGCTGAGCGGTTCATTTCCTTTTCCTGTGCCATAAGCAAGGAGTCTAACGCGGTCGATGTTTATTCGGTGTTCCCAACAGATAGGAGCTAATTTGGGAAGGCACCGGTGGACGAACGTAAGTAGCCTCTTTAAGATAAACCGACATGATAACTGGCACCTAAGGGAGAACCATAAGTTTTGTCACTTATGAAGTCTAGTAACGTGACAAAAGTTATTTCACAAATAGGCGGCACTTGGACGTCCTTGTACTTACTGGGAAGCTCCACGAACTATTGCACCAACACTTGTAGAGTAAGCTGAAGTAGATTTGCCTAGAAAGTAAATTCCGCCAAGAATAAATGATGGAAATTCACCGCATAGACCAGTGCTAAGTGGCGTATTTCAGGGCAGCGTCATCTGCCTACAACACTTTTGATTTTACATATAAGATATATTTATGTAATTCACTTTGGTGTCACATTTGTAATCGCTGATGACGTGAAAATCGTTTACACCTTTCATGTTACTAACAAGAACCACACAACGAACGCCATTATCTCTGATTTGAAAGCCCTTGTGTTATGGTGCGCAAAATGGTATGTTATTTTAAACCGAGAAACATATTGCCCAACTGTTCCATTGTACAATTGTATCTGACGTCCTGGATCTGTGTGGAAAACCAGTAACGTGCAACCGTGCAGTAAACGGCTTAGGTATTCACTATTCTGGCTCACTAAACTTGTTGTAACACTTGACAAAGACAGTCAAGGAAGTTCGTCGAATCATTGGACGACTATTACCAAACATACAGAATGCAAGATTGCATAACCAACTTATACCTAATAAACCCGTCCGCTTTTAGGCTGCTGTGCTTTGATCCACAGTAACGCAAGAAATCGTGACCGCCAGAAACTGAGGAAATTGCAAAGCATTTTCACTTATTATCGGCTGCTCGTGTCTTCGCAAATTTCTTTCGCACAGCGCTGCAAGTCCTTAAAAGTACGCCCGGTGGGGCTCATTCATTTGCAAATTAGTATAAGTCTCTTATTTGAAATCATACACAAGCGAGTACATGCCCGAAGCCTAAATTTGAACTCCAACGTTAGACCTAACTATAGTATTCGAGACAACCACAACTTTTACGTGAACGTTTACGCAAATATATGGAACAGACTGTCGTCCAAGCTTCGAAAATGTAAGTCACCTAAATTCATTAGTAAAAATATCCACACTTCGTTAAATGTTATAAAGGCCACTGAGCTGCTGAAACAAAATGTCACAGAGGAGATGGCATACGAAAATGGTCAAGCACATAACTGAGATATTGTATCAATCGCCACCATCCTGTCCCCTTGTATCCGACATTTTGTCTCCTCTTATCGGTTGGCCTCAAGAAACTATTCTTGCCTGCGGCACAACAACACAGGAAAGTGCCACACTGAGTCCTGAAAAACAAAACATATTGTTATAAACAATAGAATGCAACGAACTCTCTTGGTCTGAGACCATCTTAACCTTAGTTATGTAGGCACGAAATGTTTACCTTATTCCTAACCAATTCCCTTTCTTGTTACCAGGTATCAGCACAAAAGTACAGAATTCTTCATGACATCCGTCAAAGTCAAATCTTACACACCACGGCTGCCAGTGATGCACCGAACCAGAAACTATATACTTGTGACAAACGAACATAAACTGTTTTCAAACATCTATGTATAAAATTCGACCAGATCAACCTCAATCCGCATCGCACCCAATCCAGATAAAACTGTTGTTTTCTTTTAACTTTAAGTTCTTTTAATTATTTTCATATTATATATTTCTTTCACCTTCCTGAGTGT
>CALYDF020004235.1:0-20034 GCA_944474145.2 Dicrocoelium dendriticum
CGACACCAGCTTGAAACGTGAGTGCCACATCGGCGTCTCCGGATGCGTACAACCAATAAGGAGAGGATAAGCCGGGTGCAGTTAATTCAATAACCCCATTAAGGTCATTGATCCTAGTTTCGGACACACAACACACATCAATGCCTAGTGTGTCCAAGGTGCGTGCGAGTGCAGCCTGCTGACCTGTTTGTCTTAGAGTGCGGACGTTGAATGTCGCCATGGAAACGGGACAGTGTGGCGTTATAAGGGACTTTTGCCGATAGGCGTCCGATAGTTGCGGTGGGATGCTGTCTGTAGATGGTTCTACTCCAGTGGCAATTCGATTGCTGTCAATTAAGCTGGGAATTATAGAAGGAAGGTTAGTAATGGAAGTCGGGATGGGAGTAAGAGAAAAAGGTGGAAAAGAAAGAAGGGAGGCGCCAGCAGTAGCATGTTTTCGCTTATCCGCCCTGCTGTATGTAGCAGATAAAGCGACCCTTGATAATCTGCGCGACGGCCGATGCATGATGAAGTTTGGGTTTGAAGAAAATGTCATGAGAGGTCGGTGAACCTGTTGGAATCTAGAAGACACCTCCCGGCTAGTACTGACCACAATGTGACCAGACGGGCTATCAGGCATGAACTGAAGCGGAGCCTACGTGCTGACAAGGAAGCCTGGTGGACCAGTCGGGCTCAAGAAATGGAGGAGGCAGGAGCAGTAGGCAATTACCGGAGGCTCTTCCAGCTAATCCGCACCACTGGTCCCAGAAAACCAGGCGTCAGTGAGACAATCAGAGACAGTGCGGGTGCGCAGAGACACAATAAGGAGCGCCGTATGGCTCGTTGGGCTGAACACTTTGAAGATCAGTTCAGCTGGCCTCAGGCTGTCGGACCTCTTCCTACTCAGGTGATGCAGGAAAACCCATGGACGGTTAGTTTAGAGCCTGCGTCAGAGACCGAGGTCCGAAACGCGATCATAGCCCTCAATCGTTTTCGTGGCGCTGGCCCGGATTCCCTCCCACCTGCACTATTTAAGGATGAAGATGTGATCCTCTGCAAAGCGCTGACCTCCCTACTCCAATGTATCTGGAAGCAAGAGAATGTCCCGGCTAATTGGAGCGAATCGATTATAGTGGCAATATACAAAATGGGCAGTCGCACAGACTGTTCTATCCACAGGCGTATTAGCCTAACGACAGTTGTGACAAAATTACTGGCCTCGATTCTCGTTCGTCGCCTCACTGCGGAACGGGAATCTCGGATTAGGGAAGAGCAGGCCGATTTCCGTCCAGCGCGTGGCTGTATAGACCATATATTCACTTTGCGGCAGATGCTAGAGCAGCGCCACGCATAACGCAGATCGACAATATCAGTGTTCCTCGATTTCATGAGTGCGTTCGATTCGGTAGATCGATGCATTCTGTTTAAAATACTTGCGCGGAAAGGTGTTCCCACGAAATATGTGAACATCCTTCGTGCTCTATACTCGGACACTACAGGCCGCGTCAGGGTCTATGGTGTCTTATCGGATAGGTTTCCAACCACAAGTGGCGTTCGTCAGGGTTGTCCGGTTTCCCTATTTTTGTTCAATTTCGTCGTGGATTCTAGCATGGAGTGTTCCCTTGCGGAATCTCACGATGTAGGCGTTGAAGTGCGGCCTGGTGAAAGGTTAGTTGATCTTGATTATGCGGACGATATCGTCCTGCTTTTCGACAATGTTGTTGGGGCACAATCAACCCTGAATAGCCTGTCCAGAGTGGTCCCATTATTTGGTATGCACTTCGCACCTTCAAAGTGCAAAGTGTTGCTGCAGGACCACCAGCCACTTGATGACCCCTTGACGCTTGCTAACGAGGAACTCGAGGTGGTTGATCAATTCACTTATCTTGGCAGCTGCATCAGCAATGATGGGCGCAAATAAACTGACGTGAGCTCACGCATTGCAAAGGCCAGAACTGCCTTCTTAAAATTGCCGCATCTTTGGCGACAGAAGGGAGTTTCCCTCCGTCTGAAAGGCCGGGTATACAAGGCCACAGTGAGGGCCGTTCTGTTCTATACTAATGAAACTTGGCCCCTTCGGTCTTTAAGATCTGAGGCGCCTTCAAGTCTTTGAGCATCGTTGTTTGCGAAGCATTGCTGGAGTCGGATGCCTCCAACGTGTCCGCAACGATGATGTGCGTGGGCGAGTACTAGGTGGTGATAATCATGCTAGCTCCCTAGAACAACAGATAGCATTGAATAAGTTGTGTTGGCTCGGGCACGTTCTACGTATGCCTGGTCACCGCTTACCTAGGAGGGATTTGTTTAGTCTATCAGGTGTAGGATGGCGCAAGGCTCGCGGTGGACAGAAGTTGACTTGGCAGCGGGAAATGAAGTCACTGACGACCAAACTGGGTGCCGTTGGTCCGTCTCGCCTTCCTGGCTGGAGTCCACGTGACCCGGCTTGTGCATGGCCCGAGACTTTACAGGACATGGCTCGCAACCGACACCAGTGGCACGTCTGCTGCCGTCTCCTAATTGAATTGCCTGTTTAAGGTGTGTTTGGTGCTGTGTTATCTGCGGGGTAATGGCCGATTATGACGCGGGGCAGTGAAAGCCGCAAGGAAGCTGTCTCACCGATGCCGCCTTATCTTTGCACGATAGCCAGCTTTCGGCGACGGTATGTTGTTTACACCGGGTGCAGGCGCCTTGACCCTGAATGGTTGCTTAGGTTATTAAGGTTTTCAGGTAAGTCCCCCTTCTCTCCCTCTTCTTATTCTTTATTTCATAGGTGCTCATGGTTGTATGGCAGCGAAGCATCGGTTTAAATGGCTGATGTACTGCGGTTGTTGATGCTGATGATGATGATGATGCTGATGATGGTGTTTATTATTTTGATGATGATGATGATAATTATGATGATGATGAGGTTGATGTTGATTATGTTGATGATGATGATGATGAAATACTGGCCCTTAAGGCTTTGGCTGCCTCTCGATATGTGTGTACCCGCCAACCGTAGTGAGTTTTGGGGTTCCACGTTAAATCTTGCGAAGCCTATTCACGTGTCTTTTAGGATACTTGTGATTGCTGTTGGTGTGTTGCGTTCACGAGCAAACTGTACAGATTAGTTGCGCTGAACTAATGCGATATCGAATTTGCTGAGCTGGAGTTGTTTCTGTAAACACACCATGTCCGATCCCTTAAAGCCATAAATTTTCGTGTCCGGCTTCTTATAAATGATTTTGGTTTGAGAAAGAGGTAGGAAGCTTTGGTTTCTGATGTTTCCGTGATTAGTGTCGTGAAGCTTTTCAAAGATCTTTCCCAGGTTATTTCTGGGGTACTCTCAGTCATGAAAGTCCAACAACCGTTTTAAACAAATGCGGACAAACCTGATAATGAATAATAAATTGAATATTTTGGGCTCTGCATTGTGGCATTCGGCTTAGCAATCTTAATCTAATAGTAAGGTCACATAATCGGTCCCAACCAAAGGACCGTCTGCATTTAACCAGGAGCTCCTCCGTGGAGCCCACTAAATCTAACAATGATGGCTTATTTGCTGTTCTGAATCAGGTGGGAGTGGTGCTATGGTTGTATGGGGAAGTTTTAAAGATTAGCTCTTGCAAGTAGGCCTTGCACTGCCCCCCATCGGTTGCTGGAGTTTAAAAATCATAGAGGTTAAAAGCTCCTGTAATGAGAGTATGGGTGTACTTTTAATCTAGCACAATATGAAATACAGATATTGGTCTGTAGTCCATAGCCGGAGTGGATTTGGGTGGTCGGTAAACTACGGACACAAGGCATATGTCGTCACCATTTAGCCACAGTTTACACCAAAGGAGACCAGTGGAATATGTTTGAGGATCATCTATGAGTTCACAGCAAAGTTTTGTTTTGTATTGAGTCATTACTGTTAGTCCTTTATCCGTTTTGTCGTTCCGGAGAATTGATCTACCCAGTGGAGCGATCTCAACGTCGGTAATCTCCCAACTCAGCCACGTTTTGGTGATAATTATGACATCGCTTGGCTCGGAAGCCCGTTGGTTACGAGGTTCGACAAATTTAGTAATAGAACAAAGGAACAATGTTGTATTACGGGAAAAACGCAAAGCTTAACAAGTCCCGTGGGACGGCAATTATTGCGAAAATTAACTTGCATGATAAAGGGAACAGCGTGTTGGTGGACACACCACAGACTTATGTAGAATAGTGGAGATGTTGGCGTATTAATAGTATAATTCCAAAAACTCACTGGTTGAGAGTTTGGTAAGACACCGTTTGGTTGCGGTTTGTAGCCCACTGGCTAACAAGACATAAGGTGAAATGCAATGGAGACAACACATTGTCAAATGATTTTTTAGATATCGCCAGATTGAGAACAGAGAGGACATAAGTAGGGAGGGTGTTCCAAGGGTGGCACACCTGTTATTATACAAGAAGGTCAGCATATCAGTGACCAAAAGTGAGTTGTTTAAAGTTGAACTAGGAATGGAGATTGTGATATCGTTAAGGGGTATACTACATGTCATTTTAAGAAATCGTTAGGCCTTTAAATTTTGGTTGGGTTATCCGACTGCTATCGGCTATCCTGGCCGTGATGGTCATTCATGTTTGATGATACACCGTCGGATGCTGTGGTTGCCATTAAATCACTCTCTCACAGAGCTGTATGAGAGGAAGATTCACCACTTTGATTATCCCTAATGCGTAGTTGGCCACGCATGGTCATGTACTCACTCTCTTGAGCCGAATTTCTATTGGCACCGTCTTGCGGAATTTAGACCAGTTTTTCTACCTAAGCAACTTCATTAGCTCAAACTTAAGCATCAGGTTCATTAATCAGGGACCGTTTCCATTTGCTGTTATTTGTTATGGATTTACCTGTTAGAGGCTATACTACATAGAGTTCAGTGAGTTCACTGGTGTAAACCAAATTTTGTTAGCCATTTTCTTATATTTTGCAGTTTCACCATAACTATCCTACAGGATCTGTTAAGAATTTGCTTTCATACCTGTATAAAACCATTGTTCCATGGTTCCCTTGTAGTTGAGTGATACTGAAATTCTCTTCGACCGCTTTGAAAGGACATTGTCGAGCTTGATTGCTCTACAGAGCTAACTCTATTGATTTCGGTCATGTGCTTCCGCTTCCTCAGAGGAGGATACTTGAAGTTCAGAAACCAATTAAAAAATAATCCCCGTTTTTCATCAGATTTACTAAATTCCTCAGGGTTGCAATGCTCTTTCATACGTTTGTTCCAAGTAAAATGCGGATGTATATACACCCCACAGGATGAGTTGAGGAGCTAGCAGTATTTCCGCCCATCTTTGTAGCCGATAAGTAGTAAAACAAATTTCTTTCTTTTATCTAAATATCGAAAGCAGTGGTTTATGGACATAACGCTGTGGGAAATTTGTGGGACCATCTAATTGTGCAAAGGAGCTGGACGCTTTTGGCACACTAGCCTGACATTCAAGACCGAACTGTAAACTCATTGTTAGTATTTGCTAGGGAGGCGGAAGGTGGGGTTATCCCGGAGGACGAAAGATCACTAAAACAAGGGCGGAGGGAAACAAGAACGGGCTCAATGAAGGAGTTCAGAAGGAGCCCCGTTGGCCTGACAGAACTAGATGAGAACGGGTCACAAGCTGCGTCCCTTACTGCGTCTGAGCCTTCAGAACCGAGACGGTGTTCGTCGAGAAGGTACTACATCAGACAAAAGCGCCCCCCGGACCGACCCCAAGCAGAGCGTTGCGTCCACGGTCAGGCAAATCCCAAACTATCCAATGACTCCGAGAGGTTTAGAATGGGACGCGTAGAAGCGGAGATAGGGGGTGAACTGGGCAGGGAATCTTCTATCACGAGATCCCCAAAATGCATGGTGTCACGAGCGGTCCAAGGCACACAGTATCAGTGGCACTTTTAGGCGTCAGGTTAGTATTGCCTATGGTAGAATCAATATATCGCATGAAGCTACTAATCCTAATACTAATGCTGATAATAGTAATAATAATAACAATAGGCATATTTCTCCCTAAGTGAAAAGCTGTGATACGATTTGGCACAGAACCTACACGCGCAGGTAATGTCATGCACTTGCAAGAGCAAGTTCAAGATATCTGCTTATATTTTCTGCATTCCTCGCAAGGCATTTGCCCCATATGTTTGTCTTATGCGATGGAAGGAGGCAAAGTTGTAGTTTGAGTATGTTGTATACATTGAAGAGTAATTACAAAGGGTGAAGTAAGAGTATTACACCCATTAGATGTTATCTTGGTTTTCACTGAATGGATGTTTAAATGATCTTCCCACGAAAAACAACATAATGATGTCCAGGTAGAGGCAGCTTCGCAAGTTACTGCGAAAGGACTGCACAGTCTCACACGACCTGTTGCTGAATGGCAGCCGATTCCACAGAGAAGCATATAAGCTGAGACGAAAGTTAAACTGCAAATTTGTTCTGCATGTGGTATTAGCAGGGTAAGATCTTGGTTACCTAGGTCTCGCGTGTAAGTGTGTTTCAATGTTAATGTGAATCGATTGCAATGGGTATCGCCATGAATCAAATTGTGCAGCAATCTCAACTTATCTGTCTTCATAACGAAAGCGGATGGAGATGGAGTTGCCTGGCATCGCTCCCGAGAGTTTATGATATAATGTTTTCCTATTAAGTGCTTGGTAAATGGCCGTTGAATGCTTTCTATCGATGTTCTGTCTGATTTCCTCATTTTGCCTCAGAGTATGCTGCGATGTTCCAGAATGGGACGAGTAAGGAGTTTAAATAGTTCAATCGTAGCTATGATGGTGTGCATGTTATAAGAGATGTTAGCGAAGGGTTGTCTAGTTAGTGCTGTCTGGTACTCAATCTGTCCTAAGAACATTAAGGTAAGCATTATCTGCTTCCAAGATCACGGGTAGACTGTTGTACACAGAGGCGTTCGCTGTTACGTATGATAGATACTTCGAGTGTTAAGCGACCGCGACACAGGATAATTGACTGTTGTGCTTAAAACCACATCATCCACTTGTCGCACCAAGTCTAAAGCGGATGAATTTATTCTTGAATGAGTGCTAGTGCATTCAGAAGCGCAACTCCTCGGTGCATGTGGACAAATGTTATATCATAAACAAATAAAAACGGCACGCTATGTTAGTTTAATCAAACTGCTATAATTGATAAAAAGAAGGGAAATCAATGTACCTAGCGCACATCCTTGATTAACTCTGCTGGTAATTGGACGCGGGGAAGAGCAATAGTCGCTTAAGCGGAACCCATTATTGTGTTCCGGACTTCAAAGAAATCTGACTAAATCGATAACCGTTTGTGAGGCACCAGATCGAATGATTCCGCATGTCTACGCATAGAATTAATGTTGCATATTTGGAGTCGATGGAGTCTGGTGTGTATTTCAGGTAATCCAACTACCAGCATGAGTATGATCGTTAGTCAAGGAAACCATTTTCGGATCTGTCTATCAGCTCCAGCGAGTTAATGAAATTCCTCACACTGTTTTAACAATTTCACGAATAATCCGGCTATTATGGGAGTATTATGGCTTGGCCTTTAATTGTCAAGCTCCTGTTTTGCACATACATTGTGGGGAGGGCTGATAAAGGAAGCTTTGCATTGATATCTGGAGTACTTGGATCCCAAAGTACTTGGATCCAAGCAAACATATACACAAGGAGCAGTGAGGCACCAGGCCATCCAGTTTCGTGGTGGATAGGGGGATGTCATCAGCTTCTAGAATTGAGCATGGTTGAATAGAATGTGTTGCTTGGTGCATATTGCAGACAGCAATAGCACTTTCGATGGAGTCTCAGTGTCATTATAACGTTAGTGTCAGGATTCATGTAAGTGCAGAACAACGAGCTAAATGCTTCACAGATGGCGCCTGGATTGCGTCCACCAGTTCATTGATGAATGAAAAGCGTTTGTTGGTCCTTCGACGGAGAAATCTGACCAGCACTTCTGCTTTACATGTCATTCGTATAGTTGCTTGATCCGCATGTGTTCTCCCCATCAACGGTAAGTGCTTGCTTTCAGAGATGAGTCGGTACATCTGTGGAATCATTGTAAAATCTCCTGTTCTTTTTCAACGAGCGATCAGTTCGCCGGATTTCTGACTCGTCGAACGTTCGGCTGCATCTTCTTAAACCTCACTGATTCGTTTTTGCTTGTGCAGCAACGATGGTTTTGGCCTACTGATCCTAATGGTAGAAGTGCTCCACGGTCGTGCATTCATTATTGGAGAGGAAGAAGGCATTCCAATCGCAGGACCGGATTATTTGACGGAAGGGATTCCAACTAATACTTCGGCCAGTGTAGTAGAAAGGAGATACTTGTTTGGTGGCCATTTTAACAGTGAAGGTTAAGAATATCATGTTGTCGTCGTTACCAGAGATGTTCTCTGAAACGTCTCATTATAGGTTCGTCATACCCAATGTAAACATCATGTCTAATGTGGTCGTCAACGTAGTTGGTATAGTAACCCACTAAGTACAACCACGTGTGGCTTATTGGTGAAGGCTCTGTATATCGACAAGAAGGTCCGGGAAGCCCTGTGTATCTTCGATATGTTGAAACCATTTACAATTATCCTTCGTTTGTTTGTCAATTCCGATGCAAAATCGAAGGCTGAGGTGATACGGACAACATTCCTGTTTGATGCATTTGGCGTGTTGCGGATAGATGCAAATAAACCGATGCTCCTGGGACGGAGAACCAGAGAAAACCAGGGACATTTGCCATTGATGGATGTTCAAACCGTCCAGCTGTACACGTGTGATTGAGTTGCATGAAGCATCCTCCATCTTTCCTTCTGCAGCAATCTCTACTAAAACGGTGTTAAAGGGGGTAATTGGATTACAGTCTAAGATATCAACGGGATACCACGTTTCGATAACCAGGATTGCTTGCGGCTCGTTTCCATGTGCAAGCATGCTTAGGAAATACCGTTTGTTGATAATCCCTCTGGCGTTAATCAAAACTAATGACAGCACCATCACCGGTGGAATCAGTGTTCGCGTCACTGTTGTGTGAGTCATTTTAATCGAGGATTATGTGAGCGGTAAATATGTGTGGGAGCATTGGGAACGAGTCCATTGCTAATAACCTTGCGATCGGCGCCATACCTTGTGAATAGAGGGAGTTGATCTATCAAGGCTACGTTGCGTTTGCCTAGTGGCTGAGCATATCTGGTCACATGAAAGAATTGCAGAAATAACGGGTGCATATGTGTGGCATCAGCCGCGTATCAGAGAGTTTGAATAGCCGCGGTTCCATTCATATATATATATATATATATATATATGTAAGTTCTGCTGCATTATCTCCTGGCACAAATCCATGATGTCAGCCACACGAGCACGTTCTTGCACCTTGTCTCGTAAAGTCACTTTACCCGTTTACATCAAGTGTGAAATCGAAGACATAGAAAATGTGCTCCGATAAGAGCGCTGATCCTGTACTCAACGCGCCTGCTCATTTTCGTTGCATTCCGGATGAGCTAAAGCAAAGGAGAATAAAAGTGACTTCTTACCTTAAATGACTAGCAGCACGGTTGTCCCGTGACCCTTCCATTCAAGGACACTGTGACTGCGACAGAAGTTTCTAAAAGTCCTGACGTATTGCTTAAGTACCACTGTCCAAGCACTGCACGTCATGATAAACCAAACACGTGTTCAAAGGGAAGTTTGGCGGATCTGAGCCTTGTTGTCCCTCTAATGGAATACAAATAACAACGCATAAATTGGACACAGATACTCCAGGTCGGTGATCCACACCAATCTAGAAGCCACAAGCGACTCTCAAAATGGGATCATTTAAAGGGTTATGAATGCAGATGGAAACTCTCTATTACACCCAGTGACTCAACTGCTAACCACAAGGCTTCGTCTATCGCATCACTCGACAACGAAACACGTCACTTTGTTACGAAAACTGCCGTATTGCTAAATGCCACATAATCGTCGAAACCAGCACGGCAGGGCCAAGAAATAGTGGCGGCACACGAAGTTCACTCGGGTAATTCAGGTACATACGGAAACCAGCCAAACTCTGTTCTCTCATTTACTGACGTCCCTTCAGCATGTTATCAATAAGTTAAAGCGACATCGGCGCATGTTTATCTCAATATAGATAAATATTACAAGCAGCCAAGCAAGCAGCTATTTTCGCACGCAGTGACATACATTACTGCCTACGTGCAATCAATGTTGTCATCAGAAAGCTGCGAGATCCTGCGGCGTCGCTGAACAATGACATTGACTACTGTACGCGTGCTGACAATGTATTTGGATTAGCAGCACCCGTGTCCGGATTTGTCTGTCACTGTGGCATCCATGTGGACAGCCACAGGACGCCTGCGCCTACGAAGGGGACCATAGGTGGCTTGCGCTACACCACCCACAGTTCCACCCAAACATCCCATATCCGATGTAAACCCGAAGGAATAGGATCGGGAGATATGTGGATGGGAGCCACGTTTCATCAACGGAGCCGACCCACACTGCTTCAACAAGCAGAACAGATGCGTTCAGGCCTGCTTGGGAAATCGTGTACACCAGACGTAAACAAGACAGTGGCTTAGCCGCAGCCCCTTCCGCACAAGTTGCATGGAACCACTCTTTGAGCCCAGCACCGTCACGAGGAAGGTGCACCTTGTCCCCTCTAGTAACGACCAAGTGTCTCCTGGAGTCAGCAATCGAGGGGGAGGATATTAGACAGGCACCTTGTCAATCTTTACATCAAGCACAACAACACCTGGGAGCTCAATAGACATCTAACTGCTGAAATGCAATAATGATCATCAAGCAGGCAAACCTACCACATACGCCGCCTTAATGACCTTGCCTAGTAAATCGAAAGGGAGCGTACTCATCGTGCTTCTCTTGCGCGTACAATAGTGCCTTCTCCTGCACCTGGACAACCGTTCTGTTGATCAAGCCACGGAATTTGCACCGAGCAACTTTGCCTTCGATTCGCAACACCTGCAATCAACATTAGTTCGTCATAAACTCACCTTCTTCATGTCCTGCTAATGTTAGTTTCGGTTATTTTCGAGTCCAAATTTGGCCGTACAAAGGCGGTATGATTATTCTCGTCGAATTCATTCGGTATACACATGTGCATGGATTGGCGTCATCCTTGTCCGATGGCAGTTCGAATACAACATATGCACATGTGGTTGTCCAAACTTAAGTATGAACTGCCAAAAACTGGATGGAGACATACTAAACCTTATGAACAATAGACCTACAAACGTGCAGGGGTTTTGCTTGGAGGTCAGGCTAACGGTCATTTTCAAACGCATGAGCTTAACTAACCACTACGAACCGTTGGTTTTTCTGTAACATTTAAACATGAACCTCATTCACCATTATACATGCCAGCTAGAGGTGGTGAAACACCTCCGCTATTGTACCGAAATACATAAAAGAAATACATACATACGTACAACATATAAAGGAAAAATAGATGCAACCTTTGCATGCCAGCTGAGCTACCAGCAACAGATAGGCATCGTTACGGTAAGCTACCAGCCAGCTACTAGGCAAAAACTTAATTATTTATTATGTTTTACCCTACGAAATGAGACTGTAGATGGAGGGGGAGGTTAAAAGGGATGGGGGGACAAAGAAACT
Source organism: Dicrocoelium dendriticum (assembly GCA_944474145.2). Taxonomy (NCBI): domain Eukaryota; kingdom Metazoa; phylum Platyhelminthes; class Trematoda; order Plagiorchiida; family Dicrocoeliidae; genus Dicrocoelium; species Dicrocoelium dendriticum. The sequence goes on from CALYDF020004235.1 coordinate 11,609, forward strand.
CACAGCACAAACGCCACTGAGGTCGGCTCCTTGCCATGTCAGCAAGTGTATCCAGCCAAACGTGTTCACCGTCTTTTGGACCCCAACCAGAGAGCCGAAACGCTTCAACCGAGGCCAGCTCCGAAGTGAGGGTCTTCATTCCTCTGGACCAAGTCATCGCTTGGCCACCCCTCCTCTTCTTCCATCCACCTCCCCGGCACGCAAAGATCGCACGTCGTAGAAGTCGGTGGGCTGGCATGTGCAACATTTGGCCGAGTCATCGGAGCCTGGTGCGTGAAATAACGGTGCTGAACGGTTCATTCCCTTTTCTTGGGCCGTAAACAAGGCGTCGAACACGCTCGTTACTCACGCGGTGTTCCCACCAGATGTGAGCCAAACTACAAAAGCACCGATAGTCAAACGTAACTAGCCTCTTCATGTCCGCCGATCTTAGGGGCCAGGTTTCGCAACCGTACAGTAGGGTCGAAAGTACCGCTGCATTGTACACTGTACCCTTCAGGGCAAGAGTAATGTCGCGCCGCCGCCTTAGGTGGCGAAGGTTAGCAAAAGCACTTCGGGCTTTTGCTATACGGTTCGCGATCTCGTCTTCGATCCCAATGGCGCTGATACAACTTCCCAGGTAATGGATATTCTGAACGACTTCTAGCTGATCCCCACCAAGGGTCAGCACAGGGGGCGATCCCTGCCAATCTCGAAGGAACGCTTTGCACTTCGATGGTGCAAAGCAAAGCCCGAAGCGACTGACAGCCAGTGCTAATCTGTTCAGCGCGGCTTGGCACGTCTGGGATCTGTCACAGATGAGGGTAATGTCGTCTGCGTACTCCAAGTCAAGAAGTCGTTCTCCTGGGAGTAGCTCCACACCTTCCAAGTCATGTCCTGTAAATGCAATCTCCATGACTTCGTCAATAGCGAAGTTGAGGAGGAAAGGTGACAGCCGGCCTCCTTGTCTCACACCGCTGGAGATATTGAAGGGTGGCGACAGCTTGCCGTAAGCCCTCACTTTGTCCGTGCTCCGCGTGTACAATGCTCGGATAATATTTACATATTTTTCGGGCACATCTTTCCTGAGTAGACAATTCCAAAGAGCACATCGATCAACCGAATCGAATGCACCCTTGATGTCGAGGAACACGACTACGGTGGGCCGCCAAAATGTGGGACGGTGCTCCCACAACTGACGCAAGGTGAAGAGGTGGTCGATGCAGCCACGACCACGACGAAACCCGGCTTGCTCCACACGTATCTGGCTTTCACGAGCGATAGTCAGTCTGTGAAGAATTATGGAGCCGAGTAATTTGGAGGCGATGGAGATCAGACTGATTCCTCTATGGTTGCCGCATTCCGAGCGCCAGAAGCCTTTGAAGATGGGAACAACAACGGAGCGACTCCAGTCGGTTGGGACAGTCTCCTGCACCCACAGTTTCACTAGTACTGCATGTAAAGCAACAACAAAAGTAGCGCCTCCTAGACGTGAACCTAAATAACAGCATTAAATCTTGGGCATGCGTATTGGAACGAAACCGATATAGGAATAGTGACGCAACTGCCATCAGTGCGGTTACCAAGTAGAAGGATTAATAAAAAGATGGTGCAGTAAAATAGTGTGTACTTAGGTGTTACTGTCAATATGCATAGTCTGGTTTGCGTAGCTGATGAGCAGATCGCACGGCATACGAATGCGATTGGGTGTTCACTTCAGGCTCTCCGTGCCGCTGACCGGTATGATCATCTGCTGCCTGAGGTACGAATTTTGTGCAACCTTAAGTAATAACAGGAGTCAATCCAACATATTCGCTGCTTAAGACCTACTTGACGCGACAAATACCGCCACTCTACGTCAAATAAGTCCCGCTGCTCACTGCCAAACATGCGAATTTCCAAACAGTGTTCGCACTATTTTACAACCGTTCAAATCGTAGCATGGCTGTCATGCAAGTACTCAACATTTCATACATACTGCTGTGTACTCTGCTGTAGCCATACGCTATTTCGTAACCATCTGTATCATACGTCTCGGGTGCAGCTATTCGATGCTCCTAAAACGATTGCCGCGATGCGCCGATTCATTTCCGATTTACTATACTAAGATACGGAGGTAACATTAACGCTGGCACTACCTTTTCTTAGTCTATCCATACATATATGGTTGGCGGTATCCGGTCTCGGATTTGCCTGTCACTGTGGCCAGCCACAGGACGCCTGCGCCTACAGAGGGTCCATGGTTGGCTTGCGCTGCACCACCCACAGCTCCAACCACATACCCCATATCCAGTGTAAACCCGAAGGAATAAGACCGGGAGGTATGTGGATGGGAGCTATGTTCCATCAACGGAGCCAGGCCGCAGACCTTCAAGGGCGAACACACGCATGCTGTCTTTGGGGAATCAAGCGCACACAAGGCGGTGGCTGGATCGTAGTCCACTCCACACTGAGTGCATGGAACCACTTTCCGAGCCTAGCACGGCCACGAGAACCGTGCACCCCGTCTCCTCCACCAACGAACAACTGTCTTCTGAGGCCAGTATTGACGAGGTAGTGGGTAATAAACTGGTAGGCACTTGTCAACGTGCACATCAAGCGCAGCCATACCGGGGATATGGAGCAACAAACAACCGCTTGAAATCAACAGACCAATAAAATAAATCAAATAATGCATACTGATACGGTGACATTAATCTTCACTAAATGAGCATTTGAGATAAATTGGTCGTCAACAAATCCGCGATATTTTCAAGACGTCAGACAATGTATTTTAAGAAAATGTCGCAAACGTGAAAATGTTATCAAAGCTAATTAAGTAGTTTAAGACACGTGTGCAAGTTAATAGCAGATAGTTCAGATTGACTTTAAAATGAGATAAAAGGCATCAGGACAACATTGAAAACCCACCACCTGAAATAAAGAGACGTAGCGTGCAAGCACGCGGTTATTAACTCGAATGCCGAATGCAGCGTACCTACAAACGCTGCGCCGGTTCTACCTACGCTCTCAGCAGCACTCGTCGTGTGCTAGAGCACCATGTTCTCTATGTCGATGGAGTAAAACCCATCGGCGTCCGTCGCTTCTGCACTTACCGCTTCTTCTCCGCATGCATGAGGACTTTCTTCTTCACCTCGGCAACTGCCTTCGTGATCAGAGCGCGTCATGCACACCGATCAACCACTTTCGATTCCCATGACTTGCAATCAAGATTAGAATGTGAAAGGATCACTTTGGTCATGTCCTGGTAACAAAGCTTCGTGTTCCTCACATGATCATATAATAGCTGCTTCGGTATCCAGTTCGAATCCATACGCCACAGATGACCAAGCCATGAAAGGTGTCACCGCAAAAATATGCAGTTCACTGCATACATTTCACTTTGGCGCAACACTTCCGTGTCCGCAACTCTGTCGCACAAACTAATGCGCAGAACCCGTCGCAAACACTGTTGATGGAACCGCTCGAGTTATCGCACATACCGGCGGTACATCATGCACATTTCGCTGTTGTATAGAAGAACGGACAGCACCATGCAATTACAGTGCTTGCAACAGCATAGTACGCAAGCAGCGCGTATGGTGAAGCACAAGTGTTTGGCATGTCCAGCGTGGATTTAAACAGAAACTGCTTAACTTCATGCCAAACAACGTGCGCAGCAGCGTACTACCTACGTTATCGATTGACGGAGGCGATATCTAAATCTCCTGCCATTTTAGTCTCCTTTGAATGGCATCGTTATGATCAATCTTTACTTGAGAACGTCGAGCACCCACTCGTTCCCGGTTTTCGCTTTCGTATTTGAATGCTCTTGTAGGAACTTCTCCGGACGTCAATTTCCGTGTACTGTAGAGGAGATGCGTTGCAGCTCACATGCAATCGCTTCCTCATAGCATAGCTGGCGAGCGATCGTAAATATGGTACGAAAAGGAGCTCGTTTGTAATTCACAGGACATTAAAGGTTAAACTTGGGATAGTGTACCATGTAGGATTCCGTTAAACGAACATCTAAAATTGGAAGGCCTTTTAAGATTCCTTCCCAACTGTAAATTCGATTGCGAGGTAATAGTTGCTTAGAGCCAACATTAGTTGTCCTGCTTGCTTTACAGTGTGTACAACGACAAAAGTGTCAATAAGCTTGCAGCTATATAAGGGCGTGTGTTGTACATTACATCCTTATTATCTATGTATACATTCTGGCCAATCAGCTAAATGTGTGTAAATTGCTGACAAAAATATGCGAAATAGCTGATTTCAGATTATCCTGTCGAAATGTTGTTCTTTCTTGCACTTTAGGCACTGGCAGTGGATCGTTGTGTAATTCAGTCTATGGGTATTTACCCGGATTCTCCCGCGAATTTGGATCAGCAGGTTTCTGATGCTCCAGGCACGTCCACCGGTTCCTACTGCGGCCTGCGCGTAGTCTTTGCTTACGTTTGTAGTCTGATGCACAAGCGCAATGATCTGTCCTACTTTGTAACCTGTCAGCAACCCGACGTATTAGGCCTTGCTGAGACATGGCTAGACTCCAACGTAATGGCCGAAGAAGTGGAAAGCAATAGTTGGCACATTTTCTCCATGCATAGGAAGGGTCCTGGTGCATGAAATGCTCTGCAATGCTGATACAGAGTGTTTAGTATGACACTTAGCCGATGAACGGAACAGAACGCGCACGACTAGAATGGAACCAATTTATTAAAAGCATCCTGCGTTACAGCGGCTAGAAAAGCCGGAAAGGAAAACCAAAGCAATAAGGAAAGTAAGGCAAGTTCATTCTCAACCAATCATGTGAGGACCTGTGTTTACGATGCGACACCCAACTGCGTACATGACACCGCTCTCTTCCCTGGTCAAGACTCCAGACTTGTGTTGCTGCCGAGCAATTGGCTTAGGCGTGCTTTATGAGCGTCTTAATTCTGATGTTACCGCATCCGTTTATGGTTCCTGGTTTTGTAAGATCGATTCTCCATCCCTTATTGGGTCAGTAGCAGTCGCTTTTTGATCCCGCTTCTGTGGTTCGTGTAAGCGTGGCCGGATATGGTTGAACTGGCGACGCACCACACGGCCGTCCTCCAGTTTTAGCTTTACTTGGTTACTCGTTGAGGACATGAGTGTAGCAGGTTGCCAGCTTGTTTCCTGAGGCTGCCTTGGGTTTACCGGATCAAAATCCTTAAGACACATTTCCTCTGGCATCTTTCCATCCACACACATTTCCTCCTGCTTTTACTCCATTATCCTTCGAGGGTTCGCAAAAGTAGGTGCAGTCTCGTTCGTATTGGTCGACCAAACATTAATTCCGCTGGTGATTTCCCTGTCGCTTCAGTCGGTGTCGTGCGGTAAGAGAACAGGAGACGATCCAACTTAGTTTGGAGAGTTCCATGAGTTTGCTTGAGGAGACCTTGCTTAACAGTCTCGACTAGGAGTTCTGTCATTCCATTCATCAGGGGGTGATACGGCGCAGAGTTAATGTGTTGTATTCCGTTGTTACTCAAGAACTGTTGAAACTCTTCACTGGTAAAAGGGGTTGCGTTGTAGGTGCATACCGTCTCTGGGAGACCGAAAATGGCGAATATGGAGAGAATTTTGCAACTGTTGCTGTGGAAGTCGCATGTGGAACAGGATGTACTTCCATCCATTTAGAATAGGCATCAAGCAAAACTAGACACATCAATTCCTTGATTGGACAAAAGTAGTCCCCGTGTACCCGCTGCCAGGGCCTCTCCGCGAAACGCCATGGAAGTATCGGTCCGGGAGCTTTCGGCCTTTGGTATTTCTGATATGGTTCGCAGTTTTGCAGCAGCCGCTCTATATCCTCGTCAATGTTCGGCCACCAAGAGTAACCACGTGCTAAGGCTTCATCCTGTTCACGCCGGTTTGTGCGTCATACAGTGCTCTTAGCAAATGAGGCCGTAGGTATTCTGGTGGAACTATGCGCTAGTCTCGAAATATACGACCGTCGTATAGACTGAACTCATTACTCCGACAAGTGAATGGTTTCACTTCGTTTGACCTGCTTGTAGTCCATCCGGTCATCAAGAACCGTTTCACCATCTACAACACAGGGTCCCGGTCTGTCAGGCGCCGCACCACGTCACTCCGGATGGGCGACTTTTCAAGGTATTGCAACAGACTGACAAACTCTGTGGGTGCACTATTCATTTTTGTGCCATGCTGCGGCGTGAGGCGACTAAGTGTATGGACTATGGTATTACTTGGTTCGTTTGCATACTGTAGTTTGTAGATGTGGGCGCCCAAAGTAGTGCTCACCCTTGCAATCGAGGCGAAGGCATCAGTTGGATTTCATTTCTCCCCACTCAAGAGCGAAAGAAGTGGTTTATGATCGGTATGGATATCAAACGTTCTTTCCCAGACCTACTAGTGGAAATGATTGACACCGAAAATAATCGCTATGGCCTCTCTGTCCAGCTGGGCGTAATCCATTAAGCTGGTTGCTGGATAAGAGAAGCAAAACCGATTGGACGAAGAGAACCGTCATCCGTCCGGTGGCAAAAAGCTGCGCGTACTCCGCGTGGGGAAGCGTCACACAGCAGCACTAGAGGCCGGTTTGGAGCGAAATGCACAAGATACGGAGAGCCGCTGAGCACCCTTTCTGCATCTATGAAGGCTTTTCTTTGATCTGGACCCCAAAGTCCAGGACTTTGCGTTTGCAACCGTTTGTACAAGGGTGCAAATACTGTTGAGGCGTTAGGTAAGAAGCGACGGTGGTGAGAACATCTCCCAACACAGGATCGGAATAGAGCTTCATGCTTTGGTTTTGGTGCAACAAGCATGAGAGTTACTTTGTCGTCTAACACTTGTACTCCGGTTTTATCGAGGCGGCAACCAAGATAAAGAACAGAATCTAAGAAAAACATACTCTTGGACGTCTTTGGTTTGAGTCCACTCTGTTTTTGACGTTCGAGCACAATGGATAGCGTTTGTAAATTTTCAGCATCTGTACTTCCTATAATAAGAATATCGTCAAGATGGGCGCAAGTAAAGAACTATCTTTGAGCAGGTGATCCATGATCCTTTGGAATAGCGCTGGGGCCAATTTGATTCCGAAGAGCAAATGTTTGTACTGGTATAGACCCATGTGTTCAGTTATCGTAGTGCATGAAAGGGAGGTGTCGTCTAACTCAATTTGTAAGTACGCGTGACTGAGTTCGATCTGTCTAAACTTTTGCCCGAGTGCCCACATAGCATACAGATTCTCTATCCGAGGTAAGGGATACTTATCCAGAATTAAATAACAATTAACAGTTAGTTTATAGTCACCATAAATATGCACAGAATCATCCGGCTTCAGGACTGGGAGTATTGGAGCCTCCTACTCAACATATTGTATTGGCTTGATTGGTCCTGCTGATTGAAATCCCTTTGTTATGTCTTCCACCTTAGATCTCAGGGAACAATGCAGGGTATGTGCACTGAAAACGCCTGGCTGAGTTCCCGGCTGTACTTTGTTATCAGCCTGATATCCGTGCACTTGCCCCAGTTCCCCATCAAAAACGTCAGAATATTTGTTGAGCACATCGACCAAGCGCTGGTTACTGGGCATAAACCTCACTGTCTCTAGCGTGGCCGGAAGGCATTTAATCCGGTCGCGCCCGAGGAAGTTCGGACAATCATCCGCCACAATCTATGCGTGTAAGGTTGGCTTCTCCCTATGGTAATTTATATGAACAGTGCATTTTCCCAGGACTGGTATCGGCTGCTCAGTGTACGTCCGCAAATTTGTTTCACAGGAGATAACTTGGGTAAGCTTTTAACTGATGCAGCACTGATTACGGTAACTGAGGCACCACTATCAACTTTTATCTTAGCCAACTAGCCTTCTTTTTTCCAATTGCATAGTGTAGGGTGGGTGGATGCTTCAGATGCTCGAGGTTGCGTTCCAGATCGTGTTTAGCTGGTCTTCTTCGTCTGGAGACTGGACGACATTCACGGGTTTTTTTTTGGGAAATCGAGATGTCGCGGTTGTGCAAGATTTAGATCGGCAAACTCTGCTCAAATGCCCTAATTTTCCACATTGACAGCAGATACTCTGTTTATGACGACATTCCTCAGCTGATAAATGTTGACTTCCACATCGGTAACAGGTAAAAGGCAACTCTGACCGTCTCAGGGTATCATCTTTTCGGTTGACTGCTTGGAGTTTGTCTGTATGAGGTTGCGAGGAAAAAGCTGCAAAACGTTTATGGACATTCGCCTGCTGTCGTACAAATATGTAGGCCTTATCCTAGCTCATGGTCGTCTCATGCTCCGACAACAAACATTCACGTGCCTGTTAGTTACGGATACCGGATATCAATCACTGTAAAGCCATCGCCCCTTCGAACTTTCTAACTGGGATTTCATTATATCGACACTGGTAGGGCCTGCTGAAGACGCACAATGAAATCACTGACAATTTCTTCCGGGTTTTGACGCAAGATGTAGAAAGA
>CALYDF020004236.1:0-19697 GCA_944474145.2 Dicrocoelium dendriticum
CTACAAGGAATCGGCACCTGCCAAAATTCCATATGCATAAATAATGTGACACATACTTCAGTGAAGTCGGTGCAATCACCGAAAGCACCAGTAGGTGCTGTTGCTTCTCCAGTTCGTATTCAATCGCTCACTGACTCATTGGCTGGTTCTGTTCTAAGGCAAATAAGGACAGCAAGGTACGCAAGACAAAGACAAGTCCGAATTCCATACAACACACGAGGACTGCATGCCGTTCAGCACGACATGCAGCACCACATCATCAGACTACATACCCTCTCAGTTCTCTGGGTGTTCACAATAAACAATCCGATTACCACATCTTCCCAAGCATTGAACACTGTGAGATTCACGTGCGTTGCAAGTTCACTTCGTGGGCACCAAGTCATTCCACCGCTTCCTATAGAGGGATGCTAAGGAGAAACACGCGCAAAAGAACACTAACACTTTCCCGGTTAGGCAGTCACGTAATTGCACACTCACCTACAGATTGGAGCAAAACCAACCCGACGCCACCGTCGACGTCGACGCAGATGCAAACTCTGCGCGACTACATACAGCACGCCACATTCCATTGAGGCCACAGGCCACGAAAACGCATCTACAGGAATGCATCAGCGAGTGTACTTACCAATCGAGGAAGAATAATCAGCCTGCAATTGATCGCGACACTACGGCAACGAGTCAATTTCACACTCACCCATGTCCTCCGGAAATAACGAACCGACTGTGTAGGACAAAACAATACGCCCAATCACAATGAGCACAGTGCCAACAACCCCAACGCACTTTATCTGTATGCAACTGTGGTATGGCTGGGTGCCGCCAACAACACTTCATTGATGGACACCTGTCGCGTCCTTCTACCGCTGCTGTCACTACAAAGCAAAAGCCGACAGAGAAAGGCACACACTAACGCACTCTCTACTCCTCATAGAGAATGCCAAGAAACTATAACACAGTAGTCGAGGCAAGGTTGTAAACATTAAAATGACTACAAGGAATCGGCACCTGCCAAAATTCCATATGCATAAATAATGTGACACATACTTCAGTGAAGTCGGTACAATCACCGAAAGCACCAGTAGGTGCTGTTGCTTCTCCAGTTCGTATTCAATCGCTCACTGACTCATTGGCTGGTTCTGTTCTAAGGCAAATAAGGACAGCAAGGTACGCAAGACAAAGACAAGTCCGAATTCCATACAACACACGAGGACTGCATGCCGTTCAGCACGACATGCAGCACCACATCATCAGACTACATACCCTCTCAGTTCTCTGGGTGTTCACAATAAACAATCCGATTACCACATCTTCCCAAGCATTGAACACTGTGAGATTCACGTGCGTTGCAAGTTCACTTCGTGGGCACCAAGTCATTCCACCGCTTCCTATAGAGGGATGCTAAGGAGAAACACGCGCAAAAGAACACTAACACTTTCCCGGTTAGGCAGTCACGTAATTGCACACTCACCTACAGATTGGAGCAAAACCAACCCGACGCCACCGTCGACGTCGACGCAGATGCAAACTCTGCGCGACTACATACAGCACGCCACATTCCATTGAGGCCACAGGCCACGAAAACGCATCTACAGGAATGCATCAGCGAGTGTACTTACCAATCGAGGAAGAATAATCAGCCTGCAATTGATCGCGACACTACGGCAACGAGTCAATTTCACACTCACCCATGTCCTCCGGAAATAACGAACCGACTGTGTAGGACAAAACAATACGCCCAATCACAATGAGCACAGTGCCAACAACCCCAACGCACTTTATCTGTATGCAACTGTGGTATGGCTGGGTGCCGCCAACAACACTTCATTGATGGACACCTGTCGCGTCCTTCTACCGCTGCTGTCACTACAAAGCAAAAGCCGACAGAGAAAGGCACACACTAACGCACTCTCTACTCCTCATAGAGAATGCCAAGAAACTATAACACAGTAGTCGAGGCAAGGTTGTAAACATTAAAATGACTACAAGGAATCGGCACCTGCCAAAATTCCATATGCATAAATAATGTGACACATACTTCAGTGAAGTCGGTACAATCACCGAAAGCACCAGTAGGTGCTGTTGCTTCTCCAGTTCGTATTCAATCGCTCACTGACTCATTGGCTGGTTCTGTTCTAAGGCAAATAAGGACAGCAAGGTACGCAAGACAAAGACAAGTCCGAATTCCATACAACACACGAGGACTGCATGCCGTTCAGCACGACATGCAGCACCACATCATCAGACTACATACCCTCTCAGTTCTCTGGGTGTTCACAATAAACAATCCGATTACCACATCTTCCCAAGCATTGAACACTGTGAGATTCACGTGCGTTGCAAGTTCACTTCGTGGGCACCAAGTCATTCCACCGCTTCCTATAGAGGGATGCTAAGGAGAAACACGCGCAAAAGAACACTAACACTTTCCCGGTTAGGCAGTCACGTAATTGCACACTCACCTACAGATTGGAGCAAAACCAACCCGACGCCACCGTCGACGTCGACGCAGATGCAAACTCTGCGCGACTACATACAGCACGCCACATTCCATTGAGGCCACAGGCCACGAAAACGCATCTACAGGAATGCATCAGCGAGTGTACTTACCAATCGAGGAAGAATAATCAGCCTGCAATTGATCGCGACACTACGGCAACGAGTCAATTTCACACTCACCCATGTCCTCCGGAAATAACGAACCGACTGTGTAGGACAAAACAATACGCCCAATCACAATGAGCACAGTGCCAACAACCCCAACGCACTTTATCTGTATGCAACTGTGGTATGGCTGGGTGCCGCCAACAACACTTCATTGATGGACACCTGTCGCGTCCTTCTACCGCTGCTGTCACTACAAAGCAAAAGCCGACAGAGAAAGGCACACACTAACGCACTCTCTACTCCTCATAGAGAATGCCAATAAACTATAACACAGTAGTCGAGGCAAGGTTGTAAACATTAAAATGACTACAAGGAATCGGCACCTGCCAAAATTCCATATGCATAAATAATGTGACACATACTTCAGTGAAGTCGGTGCAATCACCGAAAGCACCAGTAGGTGCTGTTGCTTCTCCAGTTCGTATTCAATCGCTCACTGACTCATTGGCTGGTTCTGTTCTAAGGCAAATAAGGACAGCAAGGTACGCAAGACAAAGACAAGTCCGAATTCCATACAACACACGAGGACTGCATGCCGTTCAGCACGACATGCAGCACCACATCATCAGACTACATACCCTCTCAGTTCTCTGGGTGTTCACAATAAACAATCCGATTACCACATCTTCCCAAGCATTGAACACTGTGAGATTCACGTGCGTTGCAAGTTCACTTCGTGGGCACCAAGTCATTCCACCGCTTCCTATAGAGGGATGCTAAGGAGAAACACGCGCAAAAGAACACTAACACTTTCCCGGTTAGGCAGTCACGTAATTGCACACTCACCTACAGATTGGAGCAAAACCAACCCGACGCCACCGTCGACGTCGACGCAGATGCAAACTCTGCGCGACTACATACAGCACGCCACATTCCATTGAGGCCACAGGCCACGAAAACGCATCTACAGGAATGCATCAGCGAGTGTACTTACCAATCGAGGAAGAATAATCAGCCTGCAATTGATCGCGACACTACGGCAACGAGTCAATTTCACACTCACCCATGTCCTCCGGAAATAACGAACCGACTGTGTAGGACAAAACAATACGCCCAATCACAATGAGCACAGTGCCAACAACCCCAACGCACTTTATCTGTATGCAACTGTGGTATGGCTGGGTGCCGCCACCAACACTTCATTGATGGACACCTGTCGCGTCCTTCTACCGCTGCTGTCACTACAAAGCAAAAGCCGACAGAGAAAGGCACACACTAACGCACTCTCTACTCCTCATAGAGAATGCCAATAAACTATAACACAGTAGTCGAGGCAAGGTTGTAAACATTAAAATGACTACAAGGAATCGGCACCTGCCAAAATTCCATATGCATAAATAATGTGACACATACTTCAGTGAAGTCGGTGCAATCACCGAAAGCACCAGTAGGTGCTGTTGCTTCTCCAGTTCGTATTCAATCGCTCACTGACTCATTGGCTGGTTCTGTTCTAAGGCAAATAAGGACAGCAAGGTACGCAAGACAAAGACAAGTCCGAATTCCATACAACACACGAGGACTGCATGCCGTTCAGCACGACATGCAGCACCACATCATCAGACTACATACCCTCTCAGTTCTCTGGGTGTTCACAATAAACAATACGATTACCACATCTTCCCAAGCATTGAACACTGTGAGATTCACGTGCGTTGCAAGTTCACTTCGTGGGCACCAAGTCATTCCACCGCTTCCTATAGAGGGATGCTAAGGAGAAACACGCGCAAAAGAACACTAACACTTTCCCGGTTAGGCAGTCACGTAATTGCACACTCACCTACAGATTGGAGCAAAACCAACCCGACGCCACCGTCGACGTCGACGCAGATGCAAACTCTGCGCGACTACATACAGCACGCCACATTCCATTGAGGCCACAGGCCACGAAAACGCATCTACAGGAATGCATCAGCGAGTGTACTTACCAATCGAGGAAGAATAATCAGCCTGCAATTGATCGCGACACTACGGCAACGAGTCAATTTCACACTCACCCATGTCCTCCGGAAATAACGAACCGACTGTGTAGGACAAAACAATACGCCCAATCACAATGAGCACAGTGCCAACAACCCCAACGCACTTTATCTGTATGCAACTGTGGTATGGCTGGGTGCCGCCAACAACACTTCATTGATGGACACCTGTCGCGTCCTTCTACCGCTGCTGTCACTACAAAGCAAAAGCCGACAGAGAAAGGCACACACTAACGCACTCTCTACTCCTCATAGAGAATGCCAAGAAACTATAACACAGTAGTTGAGGCAAGGTTGTAAACATTAAAATGACTACAAGGAATCGGCACCTGCCAAAATTCCATATGCATAAATAATGTGACACATACTTCAGTGAAGTCGGTGCAATCACCGAAAGCACCAGTAGGTGCTGTTGCTTCTCCAGTTCGTATTCAATCGCTCACTGACTCATTGGCTGGTTCTGTTCTAAGGCAAATAAGGACAGCAAGGTACGCAAGACAAAGACAAGTCCGAATTCCATACAACACACGAGGACTGCATGCCGTTCAGCACGACATGCAGCACCACATCATCAGACTACATACCCTCTCAGTTCTCTGGGTGTTCACAATAAACAATCCGATTACCACATCTTCCCAAGCATTGAACACTGTGAGATTCACGTGCGTTGCAAGTTCACTTCGTGGGCACCAAGTCATTCCACCGCTTCCTATAGAGGGATGCTAAGGAGAAACACGCGCAAAAGAACACTAACACTTTCCCGGTTAGGCAGTCACGTAATTGCACACTCACCTACAGATTGGAGCAAAACCAACCCGACGCCACCGTCGACGTCGACGCAGATGCAAACTCTGCGCGACTATATACAGCACGCCACATTCCATTGAGGCCACAGGCCACGAAAACGCATCTACAGGAATGCATCAGCGAGTGTACTTACCAATCGAGGAAGAATAATCAGTCTGCAATTGATCGCGACACTACGGCAACGAGTCAATTTCACACTCACCCATGTCCTCCGGAAATAACGAACCGACTGTGTAGGACAAAACAATACGCCCAATCACAATGAGCACAGTGCCAACAACCCCAACGCACTTTATCTGTATGCAACTGTGGTATGGCTGGGTGCCGCCACCAACACTTCATTGATGGACACCTGTCGCGTCCTTCTACCGCTGCTGTCACTACAAAGCAAAAGCCGACAGAGAAAGGCACACACTAACGCACTCTCTACTCCTCATAGAGAATGCCAATAAACTATAACACAGTAGTCGAGGCAAGGTTGTAAACATTAAAATGACTACAAGGAATCGGCACCTGCCAAAATTCCATATGCATAAATAATGTGACACATACTTCAGTGAAGTCGGTACAATCACCGAAAGCACCAGTAGGTGCTGTTGCTTCTCCAGTTCGTATTCAATCGCTCACTGACTCATTGGCTGGTTCTGTTCTAAGGCAAATAAGGACAGCAAGGTACGCAAGACAAAGACAAGTCCGAATTCCATACAACACACGAGGACTGCATGCCGTTCAGCACGACATGCAGCACCACATCATCAGACTACATACCCTCTCAGTTCTCTGGGTGTTCACAATAAACAATCCGATTACCACATCTTCCCAAGCATTGAACACTGTGAGATTCACGTGCGTTGCAAGTTCACTTCGTGGGCACCAAGTCATTCCACCGCTTCCTATAGAGGGATGCTAAGGAGAAACACGCGCAAAAGAACACTAACACTTTCCCGGTTAGGCAGTCACGTAATTGCACACTCACCTACAGATTGGAGCAAAACCAACCCGACGCCACCGTCGACGTCGACGCAGATGCAAACTCTGCGCGACTACATACAGCACGCCACATTCCATTGAGGCCACAGGCCACGAAAACGCATCTACAGGAATGCATCAGCGAGTGTACTTACCAATCGAGGAAGAATAATCAGTCTGCAATTGATCGCGACACTACGGCAACGAGTCAATTTCACACTCACCCATGTCCTCCGGAAATAACGAACCGACTGTGTAGGACAAAACAATACGCCCAATCACAATGAGCACAGTGCCAACAACCCCAACGCACTTTATCTGTATGCAACTGTGGTATGGCTGGGTGCCGCCAACAACACTTCATTGATGGACACCTGTCGCGTCCTTCTACCGCTGCTGTCACTACAAAGCAAAAGCCGACAGAGAAAGGCACACACTAACGCACTCTCTACTCCTCATAGAGAATGCCAATAAACTATAACACAGTAGTCGAGGCAAGGTTGTAAACATTAAAATGACTACAAGGAATCGGCACCTGCCAAAATTCCATATGCATAAATAATGTGACACATACTTCAGTGAAGTCGGTGCAATCACCGAAAGCACCAGTAGGTGCTGTTGCTTCTCCAGTTCGTATTCAATCGCTCACTGACTCATTGGCTGGTTCTGTTCTAAGGCAAATAAGGACAGCAAGGTACGCAAGACAAAGACAAGTCCGAATTCCATACAACACACGAGGACTGCATGCCGTTCAGCACGACATGCAGCACCACATCATCAGACTACATACCCTCTCAGTTCTCTGGGTGTTCACAATAAACAATCCGATTACCACATCTTCCCAAGCATTGAACACTGTGAGATTCACGTGCGTTGCAAGTTCACTTCGTGGGCACCAAGTCATTCCACCGCTTCCTATAGAGGGATGCTAAGGAGAAACACGCGCAAAAGAACACTAACACTTTCCCGGTTAGGCAGTCACGTAATTGCACACTCACCTACAGATTGGAGCAAAACCAACCCGACGCCACCGTCGACGTCGACGCAGATGCAAACTCTGCGCGACTACATACAGCACGCCACATTCCATTGAGGCCACAGGCCACGAAAACGCATCTACAGGAATGCATCAGCGAGTGTACTTACCAATCGAGGAAGAATAATCAGCCTGCAATTGATCGCGACACTACGGCAACGAGTCAATTTCACACTCACCCATGTCCTCCGGAAATAACGAACCGACTGTGTAGGACAAAACAATACGCCCAATCACAATGAGCACAGTGCCAACAACCCCAACGCACTTTATCTGTATGCAACTGTGGTATGGCTGGGTGCCGCCAACAACACTTCATTGATGGACACCTGTCGCGTCCTTCTACCGCTGCTGTCACTACAAAGCAAAAGCCGACAGAGAAAGGCACACACTAACGCACTCTCTACTCCTCATAGAGAATGCCAATAAACTATAACACAGTAGTCGAGGCAAGGTTGTAAACATTAAAATGACTACAAGGAATCGGCACCTGCCAAAATTCCATATGCATAAATAATGTGACACATACTTCAGTGAAGTCGGTGCAATCACCGAAAGCACCAGTAGGTGCTGTTGCTTCTCCAGTTCGTATTCAATCGCTCACTGACTCATTGGCTGGTTCTGTTCTAAGGCAAATAAGGACAGCAAGGTACGCAAGACAAAGACAAGTCCGAATTCCATACAACACACGAGGACTGCATGCCGTTCAGCACGACATGCAGCACCACATCATCAGACTACATACCCTCTCAGTTCTCTGGGTGTTCACAATAAACAATCCGATTACCACATCTTCCCAAGCATTGAACACTGTGAGATTCACGTGCGTTGCAAGTTCACTTCGTGGGCACCAAGTCATTCCACCGCTTCCTATAGAGGGATGCTAAGGAGAAACACGCGCAAAAGAACACTAACACTTTCCCGGTTAGGCAGTCACGTAATTGCACACTCACCTACAGATTGGAGCAAAACCAACCCGACGCCACCGTCGACGTCGACGCAGATGCAAACTCTGCGCGACTATATACAGCACGCCACATTCCATTGAGGCCACAGGCCACGAAAACGCATCTACAGGAATGCATCAGCGAGTGTACTTACCAATCGAGGAAGAATAATCAGTCTGCAATTGATCGCGACACTACGGCAACGAGTCAATTTCACACTCACCCATGTCCTCCGGAAATAACGAACCGACTGTGTAGGACAAAACAATACGCCCAATCACAATGAGCACAGTGCCAACAACCCCAACGCACTTTATCTGTATGCAACTGTGGTATGGCTGGGTGCCGCCACCAACACTTCATTGATGGACACCTGTCGCGTCCTTCTACCGCTGCTGTCACTACAAAGCAAAAGCCGACAGAGAAAGGCACACACTAACGCACTCTCTACTCCTCATAGAGAATGCCAATAAACTATAACACAGTAGTCGAGGCAAGGTTGTAAACATTAAAATGACTACAAGGAATCGGCACCTGCCAAAATTCCATATGCATAAATAATGTGACACATACTTCAGTGAAGTCGGTACAATCACCGAAAGCACCAGTAGGTGCTGTTGCTTCTCCAGTTCGTATTCAATCGCTCACTGACTCATTGGCTGGTTCTGTTCTAAGGCAAATAAGGACAGCAAGGTACGCAAGACAAAGACAAGTCCGAATTCCATACAACACACGAGGACTGCATGCCGTTCAGCACGACATGCAGCACCACATCATCAGACTACATACCCTCTCAGTTCTCTGGGTGTTCACAATAAACAATACGATTACCACATCTTCCCAAGCATTGAACACTGTGAGATTCACGTGCGTTGCAAGTTCACTTCGTGGGCACCAAGTCATTCCACCGCTTCCTATAGAGGGATGCTAAGGAGAAACACGCGCAAAAGAACACTAACACTTTCCCGGTTAGGCAGTCACGTAATTGCACACTCACCTACAGATTGGAGCAAAACCAACCCGACGCCACCGTCGACGTCGACGCAGATGCAAACTCTGCGCGACTACATACAGCACGCCACATTCCATTGAGGCCACAGGCCACGAAAACGCATCTACAGGAATGCATCAGCGAGTGTACTTACCAATCGAGGAAGAATAATCAGCCTGCAATTGATCGCGACACTACGGCAACGAGTCAATTTCACACTCACCCATGTCCTCCGGAAATAACGAACCGACTGTGTAGGACAAAACAATACGCCCAATCACAATGAGCACAGTGCCAACAACCCCAACGCACTTTATCTGTATGCAACTGTGGTATGGCTGGGTGCCGCCACCAACACTTCATTGATGGACACCTGTCGCGTCCTTCTACCGCTGCTGTCACTACAAAGCAAAAGCCGACAGAGAAAGGCACACACTAACGCACTCTCTACTCCTCATAGAGAATGCCAATAAACTATAACACAGTAGTCGAGGCAAGGTTGTAAACATTAAAATGACTACAAGGAATCGGCACCTGCCAAAATTCCATATGCATAAATAATGTGACACATACTTCAGTGAAGTCGGTACAATCACCGAAAGCACCAGTAGGTGCTGTTGCTTCTCCAGTTCGTATTCAATCGCTCACTGACTCATTGGCTGGTTCTGTTCTAAGGCAAATAAGGACAGCAAGGTACGCAAGACAAAGACAAGTCCGAATTCCATACAACACACGAGGACTGCATGCCGTTCAGCACGACATGCAGCACCACATCATCAGACTACATACCCTCTCAGTTCTCTGGGTGTTCACAATAAACAATCCGATTACCACATCTTCCCAAGCATTGAACACTGTGAGATTCACGTGCGTTGCAAGTTCACTTCGTGGGCACCAAGTCATTCCACCGCTTCCTATAGAGGGATGCTAAGGAGAAACACGCGCAAAAGAACACTAACACTTTCCCGGTTAGGCAGTCACGTAATTGCACACTCACCTACAGATTGGAGCAAAACCAACCCGACGCCACCGTCGACGTCGACGCAGATGCAAACTCTGCGCGACTATATACAGCACGCCACATTCCATTGAGGCCACAGGCCACGAAAACGCATCTACAGGAATGCATCAGCGAGTGTACTTACCAATCGAGGAAGAATAATCAGTCTGCAATTGATCGCGACACTACGGCAACGAGTCAATTTCACACTCACCCATGTCCTCCGGAAATAACGAACCGACTGTGTAGGACAAAACAATACGCCCAATCACAATGAGCACAGTGCCAACAACCCCAACGCACTTTATCTGTATGCAACTGTGGTATGGCTGGGTGCCGCCAACAACACTTCATTGATGGACACCTGTCGCGTCCTTCTACCGCTGCTGTCACTACAAAGCAAAAGCCGACAGAGAAAGGCACACACTAACGCACTCTCTACTCCTCATAGAGAATGCCAATAAACTATAACACAGTAGTCGAGGCAAGGTTGTAAACATTAAAATGACTACAAGGAATCGGCACCTGCCAAAATTCCATATGCATAAATAATGTGACACATACTTCAGTGAAGTCGGTACAATCACCGAAAGCACCAGTAGGTGCTGTTGCTTCTCCAGTTCGTATTCAATCGCTCACTGCCTCATTGGCTGGTTCTGTTCTAAGGCAAATAAGGACAGCAAGGTACGCAAGACAAAGACAAGTCCGAATTCCATACAACACACGAGGACTGCATGCCGTTCAGCACGACATGCAGCACCACATCATCAGACTACATACCCTCTCAGTTCTCTGGGTGTTCACAATAAACAATACGATTACCACATCTTCCCAAGCATTGAACACTGTGAGATTCACGTGCGTTGCAAGTTCACTTCGTGGGCACCAAGTCATTCCACCGCTTCCTATAGAGGGATGCTAAGGAGAAACACGCGCAAAAGAACACTAACACTTCCCGGTTAGGCAGTCACGTAATTGCACACTCACCTACAGATTGGAGCAAAACCAACCCGACGCCACCGTCGACGTCGACGCAGATGCAAACTCTGCGCGACTATATACAGCACGCCACATTCCATTGAGGCCACAGGCCACGAAAACGCATCTACAGGAATGCATCAGCGAGTGTACTTACCAATCGAGGAAGAATAATCAGTCTGCAATTGATCGCGACACTACGGCAACGAGTCAATTTCACACTCACCCATGTCCTCCGGAAATAACGAACCGACTGTGTAGGACAAAACAATACGCCCAATCACAATGAGCACAGTGCCAACAACCCCAACGCACTTTATCTGTATGCAACTGTGGTATGGCTGGGTGCCGCCACCAACACTTCATTGATGGACACCTGTCGCGTCCTTCTACCGCTGCTGTCACTACAAAGCAAAAGCCGACAGAGAAAGGCACACACTAACGCACTCTCTACTCCTCATAGAGAATGCCAATAAACTATAACACAGTAGTCGAGGCAAGGTTGTAAACATTAAAATGACTACAAGGAATCGGCACCTGCCAAAATTCCATATGCATAAATAATGTGACACATACTTCAGTGAAGTCGGTGCAATCACCGAAAGCACCAGTAGGTGCTGTTGCTTCTCCAGTTCGTATTCAATCGCTCACTGACTCATTGGCTGGTTCTGTTCTAAGGCAAATAAGGACAGCAAGGTACGCTGGGTGCCGCCACCAACACTTCATTGATGGACACCTGTCGCGACTAAGACACCTTGCGTGACGCTGCGCCTTAGTGTCATATGACGTTCGGTTTCAGCATTCTAATTAGTGGCAAGCGCTCAGTGTAAATGGGATACGTTGAAATTCAGGTAGACAACCTGATTGATGCAACTTGTTTGACAAGCTTAAAGCAGAATGCAGTCTGATGCCTACGCCGGTAAACGAACTGCTTTTGTACTGCCATGGAACCATGACGTAAGAATAAATTTGTATATAAGCTGACCTTTGTATGCGCAGTCTAACCAAAACTTCAGTGAGAAGATCGAACAAACACTAAACTTCCCGTCTCCTTAGATTAGTGTGTATACGGTAGTTAGTTTCTAGGAATCGTTTTTCAATGTGTATCTTTCCTGTAGAGAACGGTGGACTCTCAAACCGGGCTTCGATCGAGTGAATTAGATGGGATGTGCGAATGTCCGGAGGAAGTACAGAAGTGAGATTCTTGTTCGAATGACACAAGGAAAAATTGCAATGAGCATGCCGTCTTGAGTGCGTCGTTTTGTTCAGATACTACCTGGTGGCCCGATTGGCGATTTAGGAGAGCCAAATCAACACACAATAGCTACTGCACACCAGCACTGTACTGCTTTACTGTGACTGTCTTGGCTCGCTGTGGGATGCCGGGTCCTGTGGACATACGTGCTGCTAGTGCTGGAAGGTTGGTGGGGCAAAAATGGGACCTCCCTTCAGCCCTCTGCAATATAATGAACGCTGTGTGATCATGGAAGAGCGCTGGTTATGTTGTCGAATGAAAGTAATGCATAAATATAGAACTGCTCAAGCAAAACTCGGTCGCTAGATGGATTCGGATATTCCGAAAAGCTTCTTAAGGTGAGCTCGAATGTAAGTAACGGATAGGTAAACTTTGATGCAATTTGCGTTAACGAGACCGAGGGAATAGAAATTTGTACCGCTCCCACAGTACACCATGGATGTCATTATAAGTCGCGCAACTTAAGTGGAACAATTCGTTCTGTCACATCTTTTTAATCAGCTTATCACCCTCAGAGTGTAAAGGGGACGCTGAGTCAGGTAGACAAGCCGATTGACGAAATGCGCTCCGTAATCATACAACCAGATGGCCATCTGATGCTTACGAAGAGTAAAAATACTGCTCCTGAAATGCCATGGAAATATGATGTGAAGACTGCAGTTATACATAACCTCAATTTTGAATAAGCAGTCCAACCGAAATTGCAGAGACCGAAGAGCGAAAAAAAGACCAAAAATGTTATCTGTACATTAGTGTGTATGCGGTAGTTAGTTCCTAGGAATAGTTTTTTAATATGCAGCTTTCCTGCAGAGAATTGCGGATTCTCAAACCGGGCCTCGATTCAGTGATTTAGATGGGATGTGTTAATGTCCAGGGGAAGTACAGGAGTCAGGTCCTTTTTCGAATGAAACAGAAAAATTTTCCATGAGCATACAGTCTTGAGTGCGTCGTTTTGTCCAGATACTACCTGGCGGTCCGAGTTGCGATTTAGGAGCCAAATCAACATTAGCGAATCACATCATGATCAACCAATTAATGCTTACGTGACTCGCACTGGCAGCCTCCGCTGTGCCGGATATGAGGAAGAATAAAAACAAGTCCAAGCTAAGCGATCGCAAAAGGAAAAGAGGATAATGGGCACAAAGAAGTGTGGAAAAGTGGATCTGTAAATGCAAACCAAGGAACTGGAGTCTATGTGCAACCCTTAACCTTTTATACACTGGGCTCTTAGGCAACAAGTCCTAGGAATAGATTGTACAACTTGAAACCTGCTCCCAGCTTAAATGTGGTAGTGGTAGACCGCGCTGAATCATCGGACTAACACGAAGAACTGGCAACCCAGGGAACGCGAAACGGTCAGTCGAACTCGTCCATGGTGGATAAGTAAGCACATCATCACGTTGATGATAATGATCCTGCAACATGTCTAACCTACTCGACGTCCCCAGACACAGTAAATACTGTAACTTATGAATCACCTCACAACGAAGAAGCAACAGACCCACCCAATGAAAAGCTAGCGCTTGAGCAAGCAGATGTACGAGCGTGGACGCGATGTCATAGATGTAAGCAAAGCATGAAGAATAAGCTACACTTTTCGTCCCGACCCCGAATAATCTGCAATCGTTTATGAACCTTTGTAACAAGGAGATAAATGCCACATAAAATATGTAGCAACGGAATAGTTCATCGCTCATTCGAACTTCAGGCAACATTTGAGTTGCTCAGGAAGCTCGTAAACATATGTGAGAGGTTTCAAATACCGAC
Source organism: Dicrocoelium dendriticum (assembly GCA_944474145.2). Classification (NCBI taxonomy): domain Eukaryota; kingdom Metazoa; phylum Platyhelminthes; class Trematoda; order Plagiorchiida; family Dicrocoeliidae; genus Dicrocoelium; species Dicrocoelium dendriticum. The sequence continues at coordinate 14,394 of CALYDF020004236.1, forward strand.
TACAATGGAACGATGCTGGGAACAAAATACCTGGAGTATAAGCAGGATCAAACTCGAACACATCATTGAGATGACTATAATACCTTCCGCACTGCAGGCTGGGAGAAGAGAACCACATAGATGTCTCAATTGCACAACACTTCTAAGCTTTTCCGGAGTCGGCAACTGTACAGCAAAGTGCAACACCCGTGAAAAAGGAAAGGCAATCGAGTTTGTGAAACGGAACTGAACTGGGGAAGGATCCTTTTCCTACGCGTAGTCAGCCAGAAATACTGTTAAATGTTTATACACATCAATCGGAGGGATGCTGGCTCTATGGGATTCAGCTGGAACAAAAGCACCCAAACATCCAGCTTGGGAATATCTGAGTTAGGAAAGGCCGTGGGAAACTTCGCTGCCAAAGTACGTATATCAAGGTAAGGAATCCGAGCGAACTCTCTTGTGCACCGCTCACTTATGCTATAACTTGTGACTCAGTGCTTGCGCGACGAACATCAGTCACAACTGGGCAAAATCTGAATACACGCTAAATTGTCATCCGATGTGACAGACTTGTCTAACTAGGCCATAGTGTCAAGCGATTCATGGATGTTGTTTGGTCATACACTACCCCCACCTTGCGATCCAAGGAAGATGATTACTGGCTTTATTAGCACCTTGTACACCGTTATAAGTCACCGAGTAGGTTTGCAAAAACATGTTTCCCCACTAACGTGTGTAGTTGAAGGACGCCTCGAGTGGATCAAATCCGACGCCATCCAGGCTCTAGTGGATGAAGCGCGAACTGACAACTTTGGTTCTTTTGCATTTGGACCCAAGAAAATACACTCATGGTTGATGCCCAAGGCACAACTGCATAACACGCAAGTCCTCACGTGCCAAGTGGTGAATTGTAAACAGGATCTCCCATGATTCTTGTAAGGATGGGACCACAATAATGGTATACTTAGTGAGTTAATCCACAACCGAAGAGCTTGAACATGCTCGCACAGCCGCTTGTGGTAGGGTTAAACGAAACGAGTTGCCCAAATGCCTCACCTGGTACCATATTTGCAAAAGCCATAAACATCCTGGCCTCCGCTGTTTATACTGGTAGTCAGGTAAGCTTGGATATCTACAGCAAACAGCGGTGTCGAACAGTTCATTCGATGTACCCGCTTCAACACAGGATGTTAACAAGAGCTGGCATAGCTGACAACCTGGGGACTTCAACACTTGCAGCCTACCGGCGACGAATTAGTACACAAAGTGGTCAGACCCAAGTCTGGTAATGGTACTTATTTCAAATGTAAATGAAGATTTTATGATGTAAGGTATGTGCCGGTTCGCATTGAACTGCAGTGCAATCAACGAAAGCGCCAATCGGGTCTCACAATGAGTGACACGTCCGCACTGATTTGGACTCACTAGATGTCAGCAGGAACGTATCTACTCCGTCGAACGCGTGCTAATTCAACGTATGACAACGCCGGAGACCTCTTCTGCGACGGAACATCAATGCTTCGTACGTGGAATGACGCTATAAGAAAGGAATATGGGAGTTTGTGTAAGTTGCGAAAATAATCCGGAGATATCACTTGAGGTGCAAATCAGTTCACAAGGTAGAAACTATGAAGCCACCGAATGAGTTACTGAACAACATATGTTGAAATTCGCAGATTCGAGCACGTTGGACCACCGCACAGTATGCAGCCGAAATTCAGTGTCCATTCAAAAAAAAACATGGAACAGTGAACTTACCTAGCACGACATGAGTAGCAAGTAAGCATCCACGTGTTGTAGACGGCAGAAAGTAAGTACAATGCTTGCACCATCGCCACCCGTTCCGCGACCCGGTAGTCCTCAGGTAGTCAGAGCCAGAGCAATTGCAGTAAAACAATACGGTCCTGGTGTCAAACAGCCGGTTGAAATATGTCACAAACGGCGCAACGACATCAGCCTCAGGTAGTTCCTAGTCGTTCACTACACGAGTAAGTAGAGCGACCACGACGCAGCACCAAGCCCCCTAGGCTTTAACAGCTTCCAATTGTGACTTCGTGTACGCCACGTAAAGATAACGGCTGCATGAAGATCATTATATTCCATGGACAGACGCAGCATTTTCTGGAGCCGATGACATCACGACGTGACGGAATCCGAGCTACGCCTCTTTACCCTTCTCATCAGGGCACATTCAAGTGTACTTTGGTCACGTAAGTTAGCAAACCACATTGTAGAAGTAGTCGCAAGGTGGAACTTGAAGGGAGCGTGCAGATCTTTGGTGTCATTTCAGGGCATATACAGCAGCACACTGTTTTGCGAGGCAATTCTTTCTAGTCTACCGCTGGTGGTTTTCCTTTATGGTACCGTAACTACGTCTAGATCATGATCCTGAGCAGCGGGATTGAGAAGGAAACCTCAATATGGTATGTTTCAAGTGGTTCAGAAGCTTCAAATGTGTAGGTTGTTGCATCTTTTGTATTGGGGATCAGGCGAGTAAGCCGCAGACTTGCGTGCCTGAAATGTAAAACAACCCATATAACAATCGGATGCGAACGTCACAAACACGTAATAAGATAACCAGGTGTATGCTTAATGAGTGCTAACAATTGGATGCTTTTATCATAACTTCCGGGCCAGAGCCAGATAGTAAATCAGGCAAGTGCTAAAATAGTGCATAAAACGATAAACTGAAAGGAAATAAGCTACATGATTACCAGTCTAAGCAAGCCGCTACGATATCCTACCGTTTGTTGCATTAGAAGACACAAGCGACCGGAACGACAGCGAAATACTTCCGATTTCAAGAAAGGCAACATGGAGTCAAATGCAGATAAACAACACTGATGTGACCGCATATTTAAAAATTTTGACAACACACCTTCTTAGATAGGATGAGTTCAGAAGCTAATAACAACATAGTATGTTTACAAGAAATTGCCATTATTTACCGTACTTCCACTGCCGATCACAACTGACCGCAACCGATCAAGTCAAGCACATTTGAGACCGAAACAAGAGTTTAGCCTAAGAGGTCTTCGTTCTACTTCGTAGTGATTAACTAGGAACCACTTGTCCCCATAGGGATTCTGACCATAATTGCACGTGGAACTGGAACAGTAGGACAGTGAGTGGATAATTTTGTAAGGAAAATTAGACTTACCTGGGCGTTGCGTTTGGGTACGGCAGCCGAAATAATGGCCACCGCGTGAATCAGGATTAAATATCTTGGTATGGAATGCTGACTTTAAAATGAATTAATCGAAGTTGAACAAATTATGCATGCATTGCACCCCGAATGCACCTTGTTTGAAATGGCAATCAAGCGACGAAGCATATTCGGTTCACTTTGGCATGTTGGATGACGATGCTATGTTTTGCCGTATGGTTGGTGCTGGTTAGAAAAGCGCTAAGGAAGTGTAAGGTGCGGTGCATAACAATGAGTTCGCAACCTCATGCGGTTTTTTCAAGTAATCGTTGTTGACTCCGCAGGCTGAGAGTTTCCTGTACCACTATGTGAATTCCTGCGGCGTGCACTTCAAGCGTGATGCCTCCCGTGGGAAGTGGTACATGCTATTGTATGCACTGATGGTTTTCAATAATAGGATCCATGGCCAGTTGTTTCGGTACTGGTCTCGACTCGGTAAGTGTAATTTCGGGCATGGGTACTTCAGCGGAAATATGTTCGGAAGCAATGTTTGCTTAAGCACGAGAAATAAACTTTGAACATTGTCTAATTATATGTGCTCCAAGGAACCTTCGGCGGATGATAATGCTGTTTCACCCAGCGTTTATGTGAAGCTCACTGAAGTATAAGTCGTGGGCGACAGTGGCTACAGCGTCGTCTGTTAACGTGCGCCAAGTCTCGTTGTCTGCAACTATGCCGGATGTTGTTCACCTAAATTCCAATGTTCGTGTGCTGACTACGCCCCTTCGAGGTGATTCTTTCATGGACAGCAGCGTGATATTCCGTAACGCAGTGGAACCCACTGCCGCCCTGCCTGCCTAACGTAATTTGGACCACCTACGTTGGTTTAAGATGTGCGTAACAAAGCTTCTTCCGCCCAAGCTTCCCGGCATTAAGGTCAGGAAACGGGGGACATTGAGTAATGTCCCATTTGACTCTCCAAACTCTCGACCGCACGTATTTCGGCTGTAAACAGTGAGAGTAGAAAATCGTCATATGTCCACGACTGGAACAGTACAATAAATAAATAAATAATAAATAAATAGTTTATTCTCAGTTTCATAGACACACCAACTCAAGCGTGATCAAAGGTTGAAAACAGATGTGTATCACGACGATACATCGGGTTCACTCGTGTGTAGTTTGAAACGGTTGTCGGGAAGAGTTGGATGCTGTGAGTCTAGTCGACGTGCCCTGCTATGTAGTTGTGGGCAGTGACTTTATTCAGTGGCGAGTCACATCCGCCACTGTCGCAGCGTTTGTTTAAAACAGACATGGTGTGGCTGTTTATAGGGAGAAACGCTTGCCAGGCGAAAACCCACCACCTCCTGCCAACACTGCCGTAACGCATTTTGAACTTTAATCGTGGAACCGCTAATAGCCGCTTGACTGTCTGGTTTCACCTTCGGTTTTTCGCCAGAGTAAGGGCTTCTAATTTCCTCTGTTAGTTGGGCAGGTAATGTTGAGCCGGGGTCGCCATGCATTTTGTGAGAGTCGGTGGAGGAGAGGGATCTAGTCGCGATTATGTTTCTTCTTGTTGTGTGTCCGGGCGAGCCAAAGTCTCAACTTTCTGCTGTCGTTCACGATTTTTCAGATGTATAGTGTTTTGGGAGTAGTGAGGATATGTCCAGTTCTCCATACTGGACAAGGGTATGGTGATTGTAGGTCGGTCCTTTCGGTGTTCTACCCACGCCCTCCATGTAAAGTCCTTTGTGAGTTGTTTACGTTCCGGTCTTGGGGCTCTAAAACTGGTCCTTCAGGTCCAATCCTAGACCCTCCAAGTAGGCCCGGACCTCAGAGAATAGGGGAAAGTGTAGGGACACAAACCGAGAGAAGACCGCTAGAACAGGCATGGAGTTGGATCATCGTTAATGCTCTTGTGGTTTATCTGAACATTGGGGGCTTAAGACAAAAAGCATGTACACTGTGCAACAGTAATTATGCTGAAAGTGTCTTTTGAATATCCTATAGAATAATTAGCCGTATGGGTGAATTGCTAACGCCAGCGTAGAGACAAGGGCGTTGTACCAGTAAGTAAAATACGAAGTATCCGTTTAGTATGAGTCAACAATTGCCTATGGCGACCAGCTGCTTGCTAAGCTGAGATAGTGGCTCTAGGGAAAGAATATATCAGTGGC
>CALYDF020004237.1:0-19980 GCA_944474145.2 Dicrocoelium dendriticum
CAAAATACCTGACAGAAACTAACCTATATCGTTTGCATCACCGTCCGAGAGTCCCACTGACATTTTTCTTCTCCCTGCATTCCTTGACTTCGCTGTCCGAATAACATGCCGTAGGGAAACGCGTTCTGACATTCAAAACCATTAACGGAGAACAAAAGAAAGTGCAACTTTCTCCTCGTTTGATGGTCACTAGGGATCGGGTGGGTTTAGAAGTAGACGTCATCAGTCAGTGGCTATTTCGTTCCTGACTGATATATATCGTTGACACTGGGTATAAAAAGATCCAATAATCCACTGATTCGACTCGCCCGTAAGTGGTCACATAATTAGGTAAATGAACTTTTTGGTTGGCGCCTGGGTTACTTGTCGGTAATCAGTGAACCGTAAGACAATATCAAACATAAAAAAGAAGTTGGGGGCAACTGAACCATAATGGTAATGTGCAGTCTACACAACAGGAAGCGAATCACCAAGTGCAAGGAACGGTGTAGCATGAAACTCACTAAAGCAGTATGTGAAAACTGCAGTGACACCAGTAAAATCTATGGACGTTTTGAAAGTTAAAACAACAGTAACCTCTATTGTTATAAACTACTGATTGTGTGTGCTTTCTGGTAAATTACAAACTCAGTAGACATTCACTCTAACTTCGTCCTAATCAACACTAGTGATTCTGGTTGACTTTGCTGAGTCACTATATTTTCAACGGCTCATCAGTTCAGAGCTCTTTATTGCTCGATTAATGTAAGGCATTTTACAGGTAAGCTTATTAACGATCGGTTATTCTTTATTCATTCTTGTTTTAATGATAATCATACCGTTTAAACTTTTGCGAAACCGCAGTACGGTCCCTCAGTTTGGAAGGTGATATCATAATCGATTTTATTTTTTATATTATAAGAAAACATTTCACATATTTGACGCATATTTATCGGCTCTACTCGATAGACAATTTCCAGGTCTCATATCTATACTTTCTCATCGAATTCCACAACGATGATTCCCAGATTTATAGCTAAAATGCAAATGCACAAATGCATACCTTTTTAGTTTATATTGGATCATTTGAACGGGCATCATGACTACCAATTAATAATGCGCTGAACATTGATATTTGGTCCACGTTTATGTAGTTTAGTCCATTATGCCAATGGGACCTGTGCATCTATCTGTTTACCACCGATCTAAACATCAACACGCAGGTCACGACTGTCGGAAACGTCTTAACTCTATTGGAATCGGCCGATATGTCCATCGTTGTTGTCTGTGTAAGACTTTGCGATGACTTACGCTGCCCACATTTCTGCCACACGTGTCCGTACAATTGTTGATAGAATGAAGTGCTGGTGAGTGTACAACACATAAATCAATCTGCTGAGTGACAACAGAGAGTTCACCACCGCCGACAACATATTGAGTGGGAGGATTAGCTGCTCCGATTCGGAGAACTGATCACTTGGCCCTATTTATTGGCATCAACCATAAGGTAGAACATTCCCAGAGCCTATACAACGCACACTGAATTGCTTCAGGACCCCCGGGATAGCCACAATATTCTAGAGCTTAACCTCGTCAGCAAACATTAGCGATGACACTCCCAGCTCTCCTGGCAAGTCATTTACATACATCGCGAACAACAAGGGCCCCAATACCAAGCCCTGCGGTACACCACTAAGGACAGCTTGCCTGAGCGAAATGCCACACCCCACTCGTACGCAATGTTCCTTTACCTCAAGGAAAGCAGAGGCACAGTTAAGGACGCGACCAGATATACCGAATGTTTCTGACGCCGAAATGCAAGAAAGATCGGCCCAGCAGATTCGCAGGGGATTGAAATCTCCTATAACTAAACGCTTATTCGTGGACTGACTAGATTAAAGTCAATTATCCCCTTGAAAGAATTCCCAGTACTCCTGCGGATCACTACAACTGTAAACTGGGTAGAAAAAGTGCACAAAACAGCTGCTAGGGCTTCAACAGTCTGCTCCGACAACTGGAATGTTCAGATCCTCAACCCATCTAAGTTACAGCTCACATACAGTACAACGCCTCCGGCTTGGAGATCAACGGAGCAATCATAGAAACAGCGTTCGCTGGACACGAGCTAGAAGGTGTGGAGCTACTTCCTGGTGAGCAACGTTTTGACTTAGAGTATGCGGACGATATTGCTCTAATTTGTGACAGCTCTTAAACATACCAAGCAGCACTAGACCGATTAATACTGGCTGTAAATCGTTCTGAGCTATGCTTTGCTCCATCGAAATGCAAAGTACTTCTCCATGATCGGCAGTGATAAAACCCTGCGCTAACACTCGTTAGTGATCTGCTAGAAGTCGTTCCGGAATTCAAGTACCTAGACAGCTATATTAGCGCCCATGGGATTGAAGATGACGTTATGAACCGTATTGTAAAACTCGACGTGCTTTTGCCAATCTCCGCCACATGTGGCGCAGACGCGACATTACTCTCGCCCTGAAGGGCATAGTTTATAACGCAGCCGTCCGTTCAACTCTCCTATATGGTTGTGAATCCTGGCACATCAGGTTGACAGACATGAATAGGCAAGTCATATTTGATCACTGCTGCCTTCGCAGCTTAGCTCATATCTGATGGGAGCACCGCGTGAGCAATGAACCTTTTCGGCTTCGCGTATTTGGTGCAGGAAGTTCGAGTGAAACGCTCAGCCCCATTATATCACGCACCAGGCTCCGATGATTGGGCCACGTGTTGCGCATGTCAGCACACGGAGATCCCCGACGTGCATTGTTTGCGCCTTGTGGTTGCAGGTGGAAGAAGATGAGGGGAGGCCAAGCGATGACTTGGTCGAGAGAGATGAAAACCCTCACTTCGAGGTTGGCGTCAGTTGGCGCATCCCGAGTGCCTGGCTGGGGTGCTAAGGACGGTGAACCCGTTTGGTAGGACACACTTGCTGATATGGCTTGGAGCCGGCCCCAATAGCGTTTGTGTTGTGAGTTCCTTTGTCCATCCCCTCCAATCACAATCTCGCTCGTTAAGCATAATATAACTATCTTTCTACTTCACCATAGCCAGCTGTTAGCTCTCCGAACCGATGTCCATCCGTTACTGGGGACTCAGTCGGCGTGCCACTGTTTGTCTTCCTTTTACTTGACTTTTGTATTGCGGCACAATAGCTGAGGTGTTTTCCATCTGAAGCTAACGGGTTTCATGGAATTGCACCAGAAAATATATCAAAGCTGACATATATGACCTAGGCTGAGTTTTTCACACAGTGATCTTAGCGATTAGTATGTACCAATCGATCGGACCAACTGCATGGATCTGGCACTAAAATGTCGCGAAAAAAGCAAACATTTCTTTAGAAAAACCATAATTAGTTGATATTTTCCATTTATATTTCAAATTATACATTTTTGGCTTGGGATAAGACAAAAAGGCTCTGTATGCCTAGCACTGGCAAGTAGTTCGCATTATTCATTAGCATAATGGATTTGCCTTAGTGAGATATATTCGGTGTGTACGAATCCCATTGTCGGATGCGGAAGCAATTAATTTTATTAAGATGCAATTCCAGTTGGTTGGTTGCAGTCAATAATGTGAGTATTGGCTTTATATATTCTGGAAATTTTACCGCATAAGACTATAATTTACTTGATGAATACGCCAGAACAAGATTTGCAATGGAAGTTACTTTGATAGAACATACAAATTGAAGCTTTTCATAACGGTAGAATGCAAGCCATCAGTGATTTCATTTTTGCTGTATTTTGGTTAATAAATCAAGTGGAAAGAAACTGTAATTAAACGAGCTAATATATATTAAGGCGAATATCACACTACGTAAAAGCAAAGTCACTTCCTTCATTTGCTGACTAATACAATACCTTATAAACTACAACGGCGTGTGAATGAGCAGTAGTTACCATGACCGAATTGTGGCAAAAGGAAGTCACAATGCTTCTATATCCTCTTGATTCCTACCGCCCGTAACCTTCCTAATAAACCATGCAGAACTCCGTAGCTTTAGATGTCCAACAACTATGTTCACATAAATTTCTAATTCATCACATGAATGAGTATACGTTTTTTAGTATTCATACTTAAAACAACCAAATGCGTTCCACTTCTTGATTCATAGAACACTGGATATAATTGCCGTCCATAACTGTAACCTCTATAATTTTTTGGTTGCTTACTTTAATTATCTTTACTTTACTTACTTTATCCGGTAACAGCTACCTCCGGGTTGCGTTTTAAAAAATATAGTTTTCCCTTGTTTCTGCAGATGAGACTTAACTGTTGCAGGGATTAAAGAAGGCGTAAAACATAATTGACCATGGTGTAATCCTACATGATTTAACAAGTATTTCTGTGTGTACACACTTTTAGTTTCATAGATCAGTAAAACATTGTCTCTTTAAACCAGGTAGATTTCTGTGGGGCATCGCAGGCTAATTACTTCAATTAGATGTGACATTATGTGGTCAATGCACAAAAAGTTTTCACATGTTAAATTAACTTCAAAAGCAAATAACAATTTATGCAATAAAACCTTATTTAAACACTAGTCTCTGGGTGCATCATTTGCATTTCTTTGAAGGATTCCAAATAAATATTCAATGTAATGTTTCTACCTACACATTTATGTCACGTGTTTTTCGGTCTTTTGTCTGGAAATAAATCTTGACGAATTTCTTAACGCACGCCGTATACTTGAGCGACTTCGTGGACAAAGCATCATTAGGTGAGGAAAGGTTCATTAAAGCAAAACAGTCAGAAATCACCGTTGAAAGGATACCCAAGAGAATTCGACAAAATTTGGCATTTTAACCAAAATGTACCCTTTTTCCTTTTTTAATATTTCTATTAATCAAAATAATGTTGGTTACAAGTCAACATATGCATACTGGTTTTGCAGCCATGCTTTCATACATAAAAATATCTCTCGACAAATAATGAAAAGCCATATTTCATGAAAGTTCTCGTTTTTATCCATATTTAACCCTATATTCCAGTTGTACAAGTGAGTATGCTTTCTACTTTGGCCACTGTATTAGATTACATTATAATCCATGCATATTATTTATGGTATTTATAAAAAAGAAAAATTAGCGAATCACAGCTTCAGCTTTTGCGCTCTAATCGGTATTGAATGCGTGGCAAGTCCTGTAAATAGATATATAAATATTGTATTAGTTTTTCTAGCTACTTGCTTTTAGCTGTATTATCCTTAGAACTGAACATCAGGCTTGAATCGATGTGCACACCTAGCTTGAAGTTTCATAAATTACAGCAATTGACACACGATATATGCCATAACATCTAATGTGCAATTAAATGATTGGTCAATACAGCAAAATTGGCCAGTGCAACGGGTCATCATTTTCATTTCCATTCAGCACACTTTTTGGAAGCTTGAAATCTCAGACAGCAAAATACTGATAATTGCAAAACAATAAAACTAGGGGCATGTGGAGAATTACAGGCACATTGGCTGAAAAATGCAATTAAAATGACTTTTACCATATGTAACATCTGTGGTAGTGGGTAAAATACTTTGAATATAATACTTCAGTAATGCCATAAGTGACGTTAGGAACTATGAATTTTATTGAAACCACCCGTCATTTTTTAAACAATACAAAAACAATACGTTATCATTAGAGGTTGGGTGTTCTTATCCAACCACACGAACTTATTTAAATCTAAATTATAATTCCAAAACGTGTGCCCAGCTTTGCAACATATTTATTGGCTTAGTGATCAAGGTATTATTCGTTAATCACTAAGCTCCGAGTTCTAGCTGATCCCAAGGTTTTGCCAATTGATACGTGCAAACTAGGAAGAAGTCCATCATCTTGAGGTATTAGTGCTGTGAGGGTTGACACCGAACAATCTCTCATAATGTATACAATTAGTGTAGGACTTTTATGTGGATCAGGAAGATTTCACACAGTGATCGTTAAAATGTGATCAATTTAGCTCAAAATGATCCGAATGTATCAACTTCCATCTGACTTATCCCGAGATATCTCCCGTGGAAAAGTGCCTACTGCTGAATAAAATTACCAGCATTTATTTTGGACGTTGGTGGACATGCCAATTCCATCGGCAACCAAAAAATCCACTACTGTGTTAACTGATACAATGGTTAAGCCGCTGATTTTACGCCATGAATTCTCTTAAACTGAGTTATAGGTTTCGGAAATTCTCATTTGCATAAAACCGAATTATGTACTCGAAATGTGTTTGCCATTACAGGGATATATATTGGTTGTTAAGTGATCGTGTGAAATAATTGTGATACGCAATCTCAATATGGATTGAGAAGTGAAACTGAAGTGAAACTTGGTCAGGTTAGTCAACAGGACCGTAGATGAAGTAGATGGAAATTGGGTATTTTCCGCCCGAAAACACTGCACAGCACGACGTATTTCGGTTGCATTTCATCTCATCAGTTGGATATGGCATGTTCTGAAACCGGGTCTAAAGTATTTTTGTAATTGCTCGACGCAGTCCATTTTTACAAAAAGTAGTTTAAAATTGCCTTCCAATCAGTCAGTAACCATTGTGCCAGATGTTTTCTATATTTACCAAATTATCATGCAGTCATTAGATGCAGTCATTAGATTAATTAATAATGAAGCGTTGTTATCGTTCACATAATTATCTGCTACTCCGGAATATTAAGCAATTATAAATTGCGCTGTATATCGTGTTGCTGCTAGCTTAAGTGTTCAGTTGTTGTGTGATTGCATGTATTTTATAAAGCTCAAATTACTATTAGTAGGTTCCATTAACATCAATCGAACGTGGAAGATTTAACAGGGGTCTAATCAAAATTCCAGTACCTATACCATTATGGCCTAGGAAACAACATGATGGAAGTTAAAAGACGCACTGTTATCCTTCCTTAAACCTGAGCCAGCTTAGGAAATTTCCTTTCAGCAACTGCATTCTTGTAAGGATAGGGTTACAATACACCACATATGGTCCTCAGAAATACACGTCACATCAAGACTTAATCAATATCGTTCAAAGGTATAGCTTACAGTAGTGAAGGATGCATCACACGAATTCATAGTTTTACTTTGGCTAGATATTGTTGTCTGATAGCAAAAAAGGAAAACACAATATTGCTTCTTAAATTCCGAAGTAACTCGCGATCGCGACGTAAAGGGAGTCTGTAATGTTTGAGGTAATTAACTCATTCACCATAAAATATTGTCTTTGCTACTTACAAAATTCTGTATACTGGTTACACTAGAAAGATTGTAGGGTATATAACATAAAATAAAAAATTGAGCGGATATATGAAATAATAACTGCGGGTGAATTCTTAAGGGCAGCTGTAATATGCCTTGGCTCATGTGTTGGTGTACATTACATGCTCACGATTGAAATGATATCACATAGAGGAGAAGGGCGCATAACCGAAAATGTGTTATCCACAGTGATGGAGAATAGCTGAAGAGAAACGGTTATGGAAGAAACATTGAAAATGACACGAGTAGATAGAACCCATCGAAATGCACACACAGGAAACACTGGGTAACATTTGCGCACGGAAGGCGAGCCATCCAGGTTACTGTCCACATAATGTCAAGGAGAACCAAGAAGAGGAGATTAATGAACAAAACTAAATTCCCGCTCAACGCTAGGCATTATGTTGCCCTAAATTGTTGATGTGCTGCTCTTGCCAGCTGCTAATCTATAGGAAAGGATGCGGTTTTATCTGGCGTGATATAATGGCGCCTACGCCATTATATTATCCCCTCTTCATGTAGCGCATTATTTAGCACCCACAGTATAACCAGGTAAATTCCATTTTTGCTCTTCACGTCATTCAACGACTCAGGTCCGCCAGGTTTTATAACTATATGTTATGTTCGACATGTTCTTCATTAGGTAATCTCCCGCACAATGACCGTGGAACCTGGCCGGAACGTCTGTCTGTGTCGCCTTCACTTTCAGTCAAACTGCATCATCTGGACTGAAGGAATCCCGAAAGCATTTCCATCAATGTACGCCTTCTAAGAACGCAGTGATTTTCCTAATTACACTGACGACGACTGATTTGCGCGAATTTGACTAGCCTGCAACTGAATATATGGACAAACGCAAGCAACGTTTTGATAAGCGGTCGGTAGCAGGGGTTTTAAAGGTAATCGTAGTTCGCGTCCCGGCTTTTGACATGCAACTGGGTGTAAGTTAGTGCGATAGACAACTAGACCAATGGGAAAGGTCGCATATTATTATACATGCTACTTCCTATTTAAAGAGAAACTAAGCAGCAGCATCAACAACTGTTGTTAAGCTCCAACAATTTGCATCTTTGGGAATTTTTCATGTTCTTGCAGGATTTCTAGGTCCCTAATTTGAGGCACATTCCAGCTAAAATGCACTCCCAAAACTCGCTTCCAGATTACAATGCAGCAAGTACGGTTCTCTCCATCTTGCCATCCTTTCAACTAAGAAATTCTCAGTTATTGTTGAGGCGTCCATGTTACCCAGTTTGGCAACCTTGCAACTGTTTTTGAGATAATTTACCACTTCCAAATCTAGCGATCTGTTCTTGCTGTATCTGGCAAGGAACAGTTGCTATTGATGCCTACTTGCTTATTAGGGAAGCCAGTCGTTATTGGCGGAAGCTAGCTACAACAGTAAGTTGCATGGCTCTTGGTTCTCACGTATTCATTAGGCACCTGGCAGTATATTTCAATATCACGTCACAAATGAGGCCAAAATAATGACGTTGAATACAAGATACTACTTTGCTTTTCTGTTGTGCCCAAACTCCTTGGGTATTCCTTTTATTACTTCAGAAATATCATTTGTAAAGACGAGTATTCTACGCCATTATCTGTGTCTATTAAGGTATTACATCATCGTACTTATTACGCGAAAATTAGCCATAATGACCAGATGCATTTTGCTTCTTTACTAGAACTAGCCGGTTCCTTAGGTGTTCGTTGGCACTCGTTTTTAATTCTGTGGTTGTACAGGATGCTCAGCTCCGAGTCGATTGAATGAAAATATAAGCATTTCTCCATCGCAGGAGCTTCGATAATGATAGCTTAGCCCATTCATCTATGCCCGATGGAGACGGTGTATGAATTTTATTCTGTCTTCATGAAAAGGCGTTAATACTTCCACGCTTTTGACACGGAAACTATGAAACTTAAAGTAGTATTACATCAACTGCTCGTGGTACCGTGCGATCTAACCTACGGTGTTTGGAAAACGTTACAGCCAAACAAATCGTTGATGTCAAAGGAGTGAGAAGACACAATTTGCATGTCAACATTTCGAGTGTTCTCATCATTCGCAAATATAATACAAGCGGGATTCATAGACAGTTATATACAGGGGAAATATTGGCAAACCAAGCAAACGTCAAAATCAAGACCACGGTGACCAAATTGAAAATCTCTACAGTTTCCGTGTACACCACACAAGTTGATATGCCCTAATTAGCAAAGCCACACGAATTACCAAAATTATGGGATTGTTGTCGCTTGATAACACATTGACCGCAGTCTCTGGGTTCACCTGATGCAGAGTTGACAAGAGATGCTCAGTGGTAGATGACGCTGAGCTCCGGTTCATCATCGGATTCACTCGGTTTTAGCATTGATAACCAACTTACGCACTACACTTGGTGCTAATAAAGCAGTAACCATTCTGCTTCCTAGAAATGTCAAGGCGGGCATTCCCTTTCACGTTACGCAGTACTTGAGCTCTCGTTTGGAAATACCTCAACTAGCATACACCATTACTGGTTCTATTGCTTCTGGTGTTCTATGTGAGTTTAAGGCTACGTTAACAACGCCAACAGTACCAGCATCCATAGAGGGACATGTGAGCCACGTCGAATTAGGCTGTACCTACCAGTATGGGTGTATTTTCACAAGCTCCCACCAACACTGCAGTGCATAATGCAAAAGCTTCATTTTTTATAGAAATTAATAGTAGTAAACAAACATATTCAACTTCAATCAAGCATACGGCCACGAAAGCGCCGTTGCACTCCAGTTGGGTCGTTTAGTTGCATCTTAGAAAGTCAGTATATGATTTTGATACGACGAGGTGCGAAATCCTTAAATGTTGTCCGCCTGGATGAAGTAAATTTAGCACTGGTTAGGATTTCGTGTGAACATTCATTAAAACTCTTTGATGAACTGTTGTTGCAGCTTCTATATGTTTGTCAACAATATAATCTGTGAATGCTTCATTTGTTAAACCGAAGCAGCCGGAAATAAATGCTCGCGAACGGACAAGAGAGACATACTCCTTTTATGGTACTTTCAGGTAAACAATCGTGGAATAGTGTAACCAGTAAGGAAGATTACATGCAGTCACAAACCGTAGAGTTAATGCACGGAGTACGGAAATAATTTTAAGCCTTAATGCGTAAAAAGAGAGCCTTCTAACATCTTCAAATGTTTCAAGCATGTGCAGACCCAGATAAATTGTAAGGTAGAAATTCTCCTAGATATTTCACGGTACATATGCTCAGTATGCTATGGACATCCACAACCATTGTAGGAAAGATATACGAGGGCCTGATGTCTTTTGGGATGTGGAAACCCTAACGTTGTTTTGCAACAATTGGAAGCTTTGGGAATGAGAGAGTGTGAACGGGAGCTGGACCAATTCACTAGTTCTTCCAACTCCCGTTTGCGTTTTAAGTAGTCCACGTTGATTTGGGCTGTGCATTCCAGGACTAGGGCATCGATATATTAACTACCTATGAAGTTCCATAAAATAGGGAGGTTTTGGCGTAGGCAGTGAATAGAAATGAGGACAGAATCGCTCCATGCAAAACATTACAAGTAGCTGGAAGTACTGCAGACGGTTTGCCGTACAGATGTGCAAAGTGGATGAGTTTGCGAAGTATACAAGCATCAAAATCAACATATATGGGGGGACGCCATTCACGAACAAACTGCTGAACAATAGTGATCAATAAAGGCTTCCAAATGGGTTAGTGCAATCCAAATGTAGGAGCCTTACGCTCTTGCTTTTATTATCCAACGCCAAAGCAATAGCATGTACTGGATAAGAAACGGCATCTAGTGTAGAGCGCTCTGTTTATAGGCAAACTGCTTGATATCATCAGTATGATTGCGTGTGAAGGGGCGGGGAACAGTCGTTATTTTAAAATTTTAGCATCAAAAACGTGCACGGAAATGGCCGACATTTCCTAGATCATTTATGGACATTGGTGTTATTTTGTCTGTTTTCCAAATGTCGGTGATGATACCAAGCTTTAAGCACCGATTCAAGACTTCCGCCACATGTTTTGTTAAAACATCTGTGAAAGCTTTTAGTGACTGTTGATAGAGCATCCACTCCATTAGCCTTGTTTAGTATTTACCATTTGAGCTCCTTGTAAATGCTGGCGGAAGCAAAATAGTAGGAAACTCCTTACCGACAACAGTTGATGGGGCGCGTGCTTTACATAGCGAGGAGCTGAAATGAAGGTTGAGTTCAACTGCCTACATGTTGATGAGTAATCTAAACGAATTTATTCCGGATAGTTCATAGCAAAGGTGGTTGACTAAAATTGTCTCAAAGTAAAGCGCCTTTAAACCTTTTATTTTTTCTTTTATAGCTATGGGCTGACGTTGAACGGCTTATGTTAATAAGCCTATTCTTCTTTCCTCCTAATTTCCTTGAGCAATGGTGATGGAAATTTCATTATGCAAATAAATTGTTCCAATGTGATAAAATAGATCAACGCAAAAGTTTAGATTGTATGTTAGTTGTTTGCATTGCTCTGACACGTCGATATTTGAAAAATAATAATCAGTTAAAGAGGGCGTTGCTTTGCGTTTCTCGATGTTAGCTGCTGTGCAGTCCCGTATTTTGACAGATATGAATTGTCTTTCGATCAGCACTACCTACTCGGCTTTACTGTATATTTAGCGCAAAACTATACCATGCATTGGTCAGGACTGTCAAGAAGTGCACCTTTTTGTGTGGAAAATAGCTTGAGTTTGTTAGAAGAAACTAAATCTAATTGAGCCTCGTGTCTGGTAGGGAATTTCATCAAATAGTTTAAAACCAAGGTGTTATTAAACGTTGTGTTCAAGCCTCTGCCGAGAATACAGGGAGAATGTACAAATATTTATTCCAACTCCAACGACAACTCCAACAACATACATGTTCCTAACTAAGTGAGCTGGAAAGGCGCACAGTAACACTGGTTTAAAATCCAATAGGTGACAGCTAATTGGACTCGTTGAATACTGCCATGGCTTAGAAACGGATTTACACTGATATTTTAGATTTACTTGATGATGCCTACTCCACAATGTTTGGGGTCTCCTGTGCGATCGCATCAAATGTGATAGCAACAAGTAAGATTGACTAAATCCTCATTGTCACAATTAAAAGCAGTTTTGCGCAACATCAATATGCTTGGTTTTATAAATTCCGTTTGCAGAAAAATCTTTGCTACATCATCTAGTTTCGCTAGAAGCGTTCTTAAATTGCCGGATTACATCTGCCGATTTTGTGCCGTTCTAATGGAAACGTGCTTGTGTCCTACTTTCCAGCCAGCTCGAGGTTTTTCTTTTTACTTAGGACTTTCTTAATAATTGTTTGAAAGTATTTTTGGTCTCACGTCCTAATTTAACGTAGGCTATGTTCACATACTGTCTCTAAGGTAAGTCAAACCACAACCGGATATGCTAACATTGGTATGGCAGAACTTAATTCAGTTAAACAAAAAATAACATTTCCAGCAAACAAAGAATCCGCAGTGAGTAACCTAAAATATACTTTCCATGGCCCAATTTGAAAACTACCGCTTGTGGTTGAAATAGAATGGTTTCTTGTATCCGGGAAGGTAAATACCGTTTAATCAAGTCAAGTCAAGAAAATACTTTATGCACCTTGCATTGTTGCATATTCAGCTACAACCCACACGTTCTCGTCAATATATGAAATAAGCAACTCAGTGTCAAGGCAATACGACAAAGCATGGCTTGATAAGGAAAGCAACGCAGTTAATTAGAAAGTCGACTGGTTAAGTCAAGGATGACAAGTTAGGTTCTCTCAAACGACGCGAGATGTAAGGCATGACTGACGAACGGTTAGCTTGTGTGCGGGGCATAGATTAGCTTGTATTTCTGCCTAGTAGATGAAGCTGATATCCATTTTAGTTTAGGCAGTACGTAGGGAAAGACTAGTATCAGTAAATATCTTAGAGGCTAGCTATTTACAAGAAAGGATGTGTGTAGATATAAGTGTCGGTAAAGGTAGATATCAGAACAGCGCTACATCAGGCAAAGTACTTTAATGACCTGACAATTAACTTAAAATGCTTGTTTTAAAAGACCGGGAAATTTCACAGGAGAAGTATGTCCAATGGAAAAGAAGACAGACATTGATAAAACGAAGCAACAACTGACAAGGAACGCAGGAAACCCTCAGCCGGGAGGCATAGAAGGACAGCCTTCTGAGTTTCGTGAAAGTTTCATTTACTTGAAGCGTCCAAGATAATATTTAACGTCACCTCCAGATATTTTCGTGATGTGGAAGTCGGCAGTCCGTCACAATTAATGTGTAACCTGATGCACAGTGTAAGCAGCTTCTCGTAACTGGCTCCATTTTTAAGGAAAAGTTCATGACACAATAATTTTCAATTATATTTTAAAATGTTTGCTGCACATCCCCAGAGTGAAGGATTTTTCCTCTGTCATGAGTTCGATTAACGGGGCTGTGATAGTGGCGAAACTTTTATACGAAGCGCGGCTTAGAAGATGCGAGACCAAGAAGCCTGCGTACTTTCTAGGTATTATCCGCGACCGGCCACGAACGGACACCCCCGACCTTCTCCGGGTCGCGGTGTATTCAATCCTCTGAAACAATGTTAACAATACGGCTAATTATTGTTAAGAATTTTGAATTGGCAGGTTTGAGTTTTAACTCCACGTATTTCAGGCGATCCAGTAAAACGACCAGGCTTTATTTGTACTCCTCTCACATTCTTTCGTGGACGATTAAGTCTGATTTAACTAACCAAGACACAGGTCTCATTATGGCTAACGCCACATGCATTAAGCGCTTGAACGTAGCTGGGACCATCAGTCAAGAAAAGGCATTGTAGTATATTTTATTCTTTGTTTGCTGCTTGCCGAGTGAAGAATATCCGCTTTAGTAGTGTGATATGCTTCCCAAGTGAGAGTTACTCAACAAACATGTTGACAAGTAGTTACCGTCAGAGTTGAACTATATCAACCGTTTACTGGATCAAGCGTTTGTTAACGACATCAGTCCCCGTATTATGACCATAAAAATAGTCAACACTAAATATCTTATCCCACGGAAGTTTACTGAATAAGAGAAGGTGGTGCCTGGTAGATATTCCACCTATACATACATTAGCTGTAGTCAAGACTACTGGACTGATACTAGAAATGGATGTCGTTATCAGGTTGACGTCTCAATTCCAGTGCATAGAGAAAATGGTCGGCACAAAACGTACATGGACCATTGAACATTTAGTCCCCAGG
Source organism: Dicrocoelium dendriticum (assembly GCA_944474145.2). Taxonomy (NCBI): domain Eukaryota; kingdom Metazoa; phylum Platyhelminthes; class Trematoda; order Plagiorchiida; family Dicrocoeliidae; genus Dicrocoelium; species Dicrocoelium dendriticum. Next base: position 14,505 of record CALYDF020004237.1, read on the forward strand.
TAAAACTGTATAACTTAGTCACACTTAGTCAGCATAAAATCCTACAAACTCGGGTTGGAAACGGCATGGGCAAGGATCACAGCAGGAACTCTGAATAAATCTTGCGAAGCAACCTGGTTGATCGTGTTCGCAAAATATGTTTTCTAAAATCTAGGTGGGTCATCGGCAGTCCCAAGAAGAATGTTTCTTAGGTCGGCAGATAAACAGCAAAATTGAGCCAGCCACTCTGTCAGTTAAAACAGTTATTACACTTCCAAAAACCAATGGGAGTAATGCTGCCATGATTCCGCCAGTGCGAGCAAGGTAAGTATTTTCTCTCAAATAGCAGAGCAGACTTTGACATACTACAATGGGGTTGTTGGCTAATCTACAAAATTCTTTATTATGTCAAGGTACATAGTGCATTTAAGAATAATCCTTTTACGGATGACAGTAGCAACATTTCGAGAAGAGAGCGTGCAAAGATATACAGCGCACCAACAACGATGTCGAACAGTTCCCTGTGGTATTATACGCAAATAGAAACGGTCTACTATAGTCCAACAAGTTTAGGGATGCTTGCGTGGATACATTCATTAAGGCAAATGTCGCTAAATCCACAATATTCCCAATGTTATATATATTAACATCGCGATATGTAAGCTGCTAGGCCAAATTGGCATATAATGCAGGGATGTTTGAGTAGAGAGTATAACGGACGTTCCACCTGTTCAAACATATGCCCCTTGGCTCTTTAATTAGTTTAGATTCCCGACCCCGTGTTTTTGCTAGAAAACTGCGACAGACGTGCAAGCCTCCTGACTCGGGTTCTACTTGTTTCTCTTCAACACATGCTCTAGATTGTACATTGTGTGGACTCTCATCCGCTGATATATTTTCGGCTTCATGAACACACATTCTTTTATCTATGTCTTCACCGTGAATTCCAATTTGGACACACATCAACGTAGAGGGCAGATTGGGTAGACTATGGATCGCTTTGCTTTAAAACGCAGCTGAGTGAATTGCTTAAATGTTTGTGTAACTGGCTGAAATTCAGTTAACTGTTGCCGATCTTGGGCCCCATTTGACTTCCGGTATTAATTTGCAAACAGAGCTATTGTACATTTTGTGGTGGATTGTGTCGAAGTCAGTATATACTTTTTGACCTAAACTGTTGTAAAACTAGCGCAGTAGCGCAGTTCTGGTCTTTAAGTCTAAGTTAACCCGGGGTCTTATCTTTGGATTGCACCTATTATCGAGTTATTGGGTACGTCATAGCTTGTTCGAAAATTAAAATCCAATGTTTGGTACATAAAATCGCTGATTCCTTTAGAAACTGAACTATAATTGCTACCGAACAACTAGCTTGCACAACCATTTCAGATTTGTAATCAATCATTTTTGTGGACGAACGATATTTAATTATTTCAAATCTAAATAACTTGTGACGTTACCTTACTGTTTGATGTCATTCATATCATAGATAATTTGAAAAGTACTTTAAAGACTCTATAGATTGTGCAGTAGTCACAGCATAAATATATTCTGCTCTAACTAACAGGCCAATTTATTATACGGCTCATTTAGCATAGAGATCATCATCATCATCAATAGACATGTCATCTAGAGGTGGCAAAACAGCTCCGCTATTGTACCGCAATACATAAAGGAAATACCTACATCAATACAATACATAAAGGAAAAATAAATACGACAGTTGCATGCCAGCTGAGCTACCAGCGATGGATAGGCATCGTTCCGGTAAGCTACCAGCCAGCTACTAGGCAAAAATATTATTATGTTGTACCCTACGAAATAAGATCGTAGATGGAGGGGGAGGCTAAAATGGATGGGGAGGGACAAAGAAACTCACAACACAAACGCCACTGAGGTCGGCTGCTTGCCATGTCAGCAAGTGTATCCAGCCAAACTTGTTCACCGCCTTTTGGACCCCAAGCAGCGAGCCGTGATGCTCCAACCGAGGCTAGCTCCTAAGTTAGGGACTTCATTCCCCTGGACCAAGTCATCGCTTGGCCACCTCTCCTATTCTTCCACCCACATCCCCAGTGAGCAAACAACACACGTCGAGGGAGTCGGTGGGCTGGCATGCGCAACACGTGGCCCAGCCATCGGAGCCTGGTGCGGGAAGTAACGGCGCTGAGCGGTCCATTCCCTTTCCCGGGCCTTAAACAAGGCGTCGAACAGGATCCTTACTCACGCGGTGTGCCCACCAGATGTGAGCCAAACTGCGAAGGCATCGATGGTCGAACGTAACTAGCCTCTTCATGTCCGCCGATCTTAGGGCCCAGGTTTCGCAACCGTACAGTAAGGTCGAACTTACCGCTGCATTGTACGCTCTACCCTTCAGAGCGAGAGTAATGTCACGCCGCCGCCAAAGGTGGCGAAGGTTAGCAAAAGCGCCTCGAGCTTTCGCTATACGGTTCGTGATCTCGTCTTCGATCCCAAGGGCCCTGATACAACTTCCCAGGTAATAGAATTTATGAACGACTTCTAGCTGATCCCCACCAAGGGTCAGCACAGGGGGCGATCCCTGCCAATCTTGGAGGAAAGCTTTGCATTTCGATGGTGCAAAACAAAGCCCGAAGCGACTTACAGCCAGTGCTAATCTGTCCAGCGCGGCTTGGCACGGCTGGGAGTTGTCACAGATTAGGGCAATATAATCAGCATACTCCAAGTCAAGAAGTCGTTCTCCTAGGAGTAGCTCCACACCTTCCAAGTCATGTCCTGTAAATGTCATCTCCATGACTTCGTCAATAGCGAAGTTGAATAGGAAAGGTGACAGGGGGCATCCTTGTCTCACACCGCTGGAAATATTGAAGTGTGGCGACAGCATGCCGTAAACCCTCACTCTGCCCGTGCTACGCGCATATAATTCTTGGATAATATTTACATAATTCTCAGGCACACATTTCCTGAGTAGACAAATTCAAAGGGCACATCGATCAACCGAATCGAAGGCACCTTTTACATCGAGGAACACGACAACGGTGGGCCGCCAATATGTGTGGCGGTGCTCCAACAACTGACGCAAGGTGAAGATGTGGTCGATGCAGCCACGACCCCGACGAAACCCGGCTTGCTCCTCACGAATCTGCCTTTCACGAGCGCCAGTCAGTCTGTGAAGAATTAAGGAGGCGAGTAATTTGGAGGCGATGGAGATCAGACTGATTCCACTATGGTTGCCGCATTCCGAGCGCGAGCCGACTTTAAAGATGGGAACAATAACGGAGCGGCTCCAGTCGGTTGGGACAATCTTCTGCTCCCACAGTTTCACTAGTAATTCATGTAAATCATCAACAAGAGCAGAGCCTCTGGAGCTGGAGGAAGATCATCTGGTCCCGCGGCTTTGTTCAACTCCAACAGTCCGATCTCACGTTCAACTTCTGAGCAAGAGAGTGGATCCAAAGGGACAGCCCACGGAGCAGGGCGATCAGTGACCGGCGAATCGAACAATTTTAGCCGATTAAATTGCTTTTCAAAATGCTCAGCCCAACGCTCCAAACGTCTTGACAAATTGTGGATAGGCTGTCCACTCTCATCACAAATTGTTTCACTAACACCAGTTCTCATGCTGCCCATTTCCCGTATCAGACGGAATAACTTACGATGGTCGCCAAGGGCAGCTAACACTTTCATCTCTGACACACGAACAAACCACCAAGTTTCGCGGTCTCTCTTCAGGCTAGCACGGAGTTTTTCCCGGAGCTCTTTGCGAGTTTTATTGTGTTCAATCCAGCTGGGATATGCCGGCGAGCGTCGATAAGTTCCAGAGACCGAGAAGAGACCCATTGTTCTTGTTGGCGATTAGACGTACCACATGAGGATTTGCCTGCTGCTAGTAAGGTTTGGTGAATATGAGACCAGTGACCATCAATTATCTCCAGTGAGCGATTACTCAACTCGCATGTCAGCGTACTTCGCTACGCATTCAGAAAAGCTGGCTTTGTCAGTTGGCTGGTGTCAATGCGCTCACATCGTCGTCGTGGGCGTCCGCCAAAACGCATCCACATGTCAGCACATACCAGTGCATGATCGGTGTCCACACATGTGCTCTAAATCGAGCGACAATTCTGGATGCAGCCTCTCCAGCGGTAGCTGATGGCAATGTGATCGATCTACGTTCAAGGCTGGTTCGGGGCTGATGGGCGCTAAGTTACCTTCCGGCAGGTGCTGTGGCGGAATTTAGTGCTTGCATGAAATAGGCGAGCATCCTCACAGAAATGAAGTAACCACTCACTGTTATCATTACGGGAGCCTCCACTGTGTTGGCCGCCTAGATGCAGTTCATCAGTGGACAACTTTCCAACTTGTGCGTTCATATCCCCCGCCAGCACAACATTGTCCGTGCTTCTTCTGTGGCGAAGGAGCTAGGTCAGTTGGCGGTAGAAGTCGTTCTTTACCGAATCATCGCTACAGTTTGTGGGCGCATAGGCTGCGATGAGGAATAGACACCTACTAGTCACGCGCGACTTCGAAGTTTTAAACGAGCCAGCCAATCGGACCGCACACATCCGGGTACTGATTGGAATCCAATCAACCAGAGCAGCTTCAGCATCGGGGACTCAGGGCAATGCCAACACCAGCTTGGCCAGTGCTCGAAGCTGCATCGTCACGGGATAGGCGCACTGAGAAAATACTGCTTGCGTCATCTGAACGGGATCGCAGAGTGAGCACAGAGCTCGAGTCTTGCAGGTGGGTCTCTGATAAGCAGCAGATATCGATCGAGAGGGTCTCCAATGTTCGGGCAAGTGCTGCCTGTTGACCGATCTGTAGTAATGTGTGTACATTAAGGTATGCCAATCTGAATGAGGATCGAGGGCTCCAAATGGAAGCCGATGAATTGGTTGGACATGGGCTTGTCGACAGGAGAGGAGTGACGCTCCGCGTTCAAATTTGAGTTGAAACTAGAAGATAAATGCCTAACAAAGCATGTTGGGGGAGGGCCAAGCATCGGGGCTGTAAACTGGGGGATATAAGTGAAGTTGGAAGGGGACGGTAAGAGTGAAAAAGCGTAAGATGGGGAATAAGAAGACGGGAAGGCTTGAGCAGTAGCATCCAAACCCCTATCCACCCTGCTCGATGCAGCAGATAGGGCACCGTTGATTATCCTCTGCGGTGGCCAGAGCATCAGCAATTGTTTGAAGGAAAATTCATAGTATTGCGTGGGCAGGATACTGTCAGGTTGCCCAGGCCTAGACAGGAGAACGATTAGGGTTCTCAACCAAAGCCTTTGGTTCAAAAACCTGACCGCAAGGCAGCGGGTTTGGCGTTGGGCTACAAGGAGTCCGTTTTAAGGAATAAGGTGCCACCCTCATTCCAACCCCCAACCTGGAGGACCAGGAGGCTGAGTTTGTCTGGCCTCTAACCATTGACCAATCTGGTATGAGTGACTCTGAAGGTGCAAAAGCACCACCCAGCATAGCTCAATGGATCGCTGAGGCACACAAACCATCGCACCACGGTAAGGTCCAGC
>CALYDF020004238.1:0-20026 GCA_944474145.2 Dicrocoelium dendriticum
ACTAAGGGGCCAGCGTGCTGATAATTGCTACAGAGTTCATCGGCATAAATCAAAAAATAATTTATGGGCAAGGACGTTCCTTTGCACAATGCCACTGCAGAAGGAGGTCGGGATGGATTTAACCCCTGCAAATTTCACAGACTGCATGCGTCCTAGTGGTTAGGATCTCAGCCAGTCTTATAAATGACTAGCTACTCCGCAAGCCACTATCTAATGTATTATGTGGCTGTGTGATACCCTTTTTAAACGACTTTTGCATATCGGGGTAAGGAATAACCTGCGAAAGATTAGGGTTAATGGCTTCGGTGTGTAAATCGAGGAAGTTGCACAAGACAGTGCGCTTAGGAATCCGTGTTGTAATTTATTTTTGGTCCCGCCTGCGTAGAGGTTATTCATTACTGCCCGCTAATCAACTTCTTCATCATTCGTGAGATAACAGAAGTGGGCTAAATCGGTCGATAGTTACCAACCTTCCGTAAGGAACCACATTTTTGTAGTGGCAGAGCGATGATATGTTTCCAAGCACGCGGAAATTTTCCTTTCTACATCGACATTTTGAATAGTTTGAAAAGGAGGATAAGGATGTCTTCGTTATCATTTCTAATTTGTATGGAAGGTATTCCGCCTCGCCCAGGAGTCGAGGATGGCTTAGCACTGAAACTCACAGACGGATACTATTTAAAGCAAAATGTGTCAAAGACTGTGACTGTGAATCAGGAGAAAGGGGTCTATGCATTGTGGATTTTCGAGTAGTGATCTGTGGTCCAGTTCCACGGAACCGGTTCTGGTGGCACACGATCCCCCGCTCAAGATGCTAACTGCCTACAGGTGATATTCAGTAATGCGCGCAGCCCGCGGAACAAGCTGAGCGAAGTTGGCGCATTTGTCAACGACTGCCGTTCAGCTATGCACGTATTCACTGAAACGTGGTTGTCCACCGACGTCAGGGACAGTGAAGTATGCTTACCAGACTACGCATTACTGTGGTGTGACCGCACCTCCGCCCGTCGCGTTGGTCGCGTTGCTTTGTTCGTCAGCTCCACTCTTACTGACTTTAAGCTGTAATCTTTCGGCTCACCAGACGGTTCCGTAGAGGCAGTCGCAGTTTCTTAGTGTGGCGGATGTGACCCGCAACTGATTAAAGCCAAAGCCCATAAACTCGAACTGGTAAGTTGATCATATTCACATATTTTGAGCATGCCTGACATGGCGTACATTGATGCACTTTTGAACAAGATGTTCATTTATTTCCACACTCCATGCAAGAGCATAGGATTTGTGCAATACTGGTCTGATCTCTCGCGAGCAGAGCTCTAGCAGCATACTAGAAACATACCTTAATTTACTTAATGATGTGCTAGCCTATAGGAGCTTTGATAGCTTTGTTTGTGATCTCATTGCTTTTATCCTTGAACATTCGACGAATAGGTACTTGGTGAGGGGGACTTTAATCTTCCCAACGTAGCCTGGCAGAATTTTTCCTGCGATGCTGTTGCAAGGTGTTTTGCTACCGAGCTTCCGTATATAGCCTTGAGTGTTACCCTGCATCATCCGTCCACTAGATTCATGATGGGACAAAACCCGGCCCTCTTGGACCTTATCCTTGCTAAATTTGCTGACTTTCACACAGACATTGTATACAACTCAATTCTTATTGGTATGGACCATGCTTGTCTGTCTTTCAATTGCGATTTTGCTCGTATGACTAATGATCGTTCGGACAGAAGTAAAAATATATGGCGTGCGGACTTTCGAGAAACAACAACCAAGACAGCAAAATCGCCTTGCATCATTTTGGAAACTGAAAATGTTCAGGCCGCTTGTGATAAATTAAGTCCTACTTATATGAGCACCCTCTCCCACACATACCATATTCTGGGCAAAAAATAAAACAACGGCAAAGCCCCCTTGGTTTGATTCTGCTGCACGGAAACAACTTAACAGACGTACTAGATGTTGGCGAACTTATGTATCTGCTCCTTCATCATGCACCTACAACCACCACCGCGGGACTCCAGATGCCTACGAGGTGCTCAAGTTCAACCTGAAGTGGAGCTTGTTCTATATCTCATTTACTACAAAACATCAAAAGGCGAGGCATTGTAAACTCTTCCATCCCGGTGTTGTTTGGCCATGACGGCTTTGCTGCAGTCACACGTTGCGACCAAGCCTGTTTACACGGTGAACAGTATGCAGGTGTGCATGTTCGAGAGTCTCAGATGTTGTATATCAGCCTGCAGACGAAAGCTCCTGGGGGCTCTTCTCTGGAGGTTTCCATATCAGAGGCTCAACTGCTTCAGCTTCTACGAGAAATAAATCACAATAAATCTGTTGAGGTGGATGCTATTCGTTCCAAACTATTGTACGAGTTGTCTGATGCACTTTGCCTTCAGATTGCACATTTGTTTGAGAAGTCTGTACAGAGCTGCTCTCAACCCATCAACTAGAAAGAGGCTACTGTATGTCCCACTTTTAAAAAGATGGCAAGTACCCCGAAAGCTGCAAACCTGTCGGTTTGACGAGCGTATTAGTCAAGGTGTTGGAAAATCTTGTGAGACGCAATCGAAGGATTGTAGCCATAGAAAATAATTCGCTCATCTTTCAATTTCACGTTTACCTATTTCGCTGAAGTTGTCTTACAGCTTAGTTTTAATTAACTGTTTCTATAAAAACTTGGTTTCGAGCTCTGTAACGAAATCGAAACCGCCATGGGTCGTTTTAAAGACTACTTAAATGATCTCTTTCTTTTCTCTTTCATTTGCAGACTCTCGAGAAACCACAGATATATGAAAACGTGCGAAGGCACTTTACCGACCCAAAACTGACATCCCCTTTTTGTTTTGATTGTCGTATCAAGGTTCTGCACACCTCTGTTTTTCCTGTTGTGGATAAACGTGCCTCCCCCGGGTGCGCTCGTTTTGCAAGTGTCACGCTTGCGTATTGCCATTCTGTGAGTGCCCGGTTGCTGTGTGTGCTTCTCGCGTCGTGCGTCCGCTGTGATTGACACCGTGCTGCTTTCTACCGCCGTTGATTCGTTCCGTGCCCGTTTTCTAGCTCCCGCCGGTACCCCATTCCAGGAACTTCGTTACATTTGGTGACAGAGGTGTGATCGCAATAGGGAAGGAAAAGTCAGCCCCCAAAAATGAAATCGCAACTTCGTGTTGTCACCCAGGATTTTTCGGAGTTTCGACCTGTGCCGAGGCAACCCCCAGTTTTTCGGCCGGGGATGATTTTGACAATTGGGAGTTTCATGTATCGTTATACCTTTCCAGTATCCCCGAAAAGAACGTGGGCCCTTACGTTCTCAGTTTTTTGAGCGAGGAAGCCATGCGTCTCTTCCGCGCAACTGGAATTCCTCCAACGGCGCCAGCGTCAGAAATATGGGAATCGCTGCGCGGACTGTTTCGGAAACAGGAAGCCGCAGTTCTGTATAGACAAAAATTCGCTGCTCGTACACAACAGCCAGGAGAATCGGTCGAAGCGTTCGCGCGCACACTTCAGGAACTCTTCTTGAGAGCCTTTCCCGATCTCTCCAACGCCGAACGGGATAAGTGGCTGGCTGAGCGTTTCTGCACCGGGTTGCACGACAGGTCCCTACGTCACCAACTGGCCGGGATGCTGCCCTGCAGTTTCACGGATGCCATGAACAAGGCACAGTTTCACGAGTCCCTGGATTCGACGGACGATCGCGACGAGTATGGACAGGCCACTTTTGTTCGGCACTGAGAAACGTGTCCATTACCGACAGCAAAGCATCTAACCTCAACTCCACTCCGTCCAGGCTAGATTGTTGGTACTGCCGTCGCTTTGGAAATCGTGCGCGATTTTGCGGACATAACCCACCGATCAAGCCGCGACGTTCGCAAGGTAAGTCACGTCTTAATCCATCCGGCTTCCTTGCATCTACTTTTGTTCATGACGCTCCGTTTCGATCTTTAACCACCGTTGGCTGCCTCAATGGTTTTAACATTCAGTTCTTGCTTGACACAGGTGCGTCATGTTCGTTGTTGCGTCTAGAAATAGCCGACCGCCTCGGGGGTCGCCACGCAACTACTCAGAGAAGGCCACGAGTGTTAACGGCCAACGGGGCTGAGTTGCCCGTCGAATTCGCAGTGTTGGCTAGAGTTCAACTGGAACATGTTACCGCAATACATGAGTTTCTAGTTTGTCGTAACCTAAGTTGGGACGCCATCCAAGGGATGGATTTTTTGGCTAAGCATGGAAGCTTGCTGCAGCTTGGTACCGCGAATCTATTACCAAAGTCCACTCCTGTCAACACGCAGCTGTGTCACTCACAGGGAGTATGCGCAGTTTTAGAAGCCACCTCGATACCATCACAGTTTAAGACTGATGTCATTGAGCCTTTGCGTAACCACAGTGGTATTTCCCCAGACTCAATAGCCTCACTTCTCTCCATGCTGCGTAATTATGAGGATCTGTTTTGCGACACTCAACTTGGGCGCACCAACATCATCCAACACGAAATTGATACAGGGAGTCAGCATCCTATTCGCCAGCGGGCGCGAAGAGTGCCCATTCATTGCGAAGCCCAGCTAGATCGTATGAACCCAGAGATGCTTGATATGCGCGTTATTCGCCCAGCGATATCGCCTTGGTCGTCTCGAATTGTACTCGTGAAGAAGAAGGATGGTTCTCTACGACTTTGTGTAGATTACCGAAATCTAAACGAAGCCACCCGTATAGACCTCTTCCCCTCCCTCGCATTGACGCCACCTTTGATGCTCTTCATGGTTCACGATGGTTTACTACTCTCGAGTTGGCCGCCGGGTATTGGCAAGTGGAGGTCCGTCCGTCCGATAGGGCGAAAACCGCGTTCATTGTACCATCCGGGTTGTATGAATTCGAGACCATGCCCTTCGGGTTGGCTAATGCCCCAGCCACCTTTCAGCGCCTAATGCAGAAAGTATTGGAGGGCCTCTTACCCAAGGAATGTTTGATATATTTGGATGATGTGATAGTGCATGGTAGGTCGGTCGAAGAGCACAACACCCGTCTACGTACAATTGTGGAGCGGTTACGGCAGGCTGGATTAAAGCTGAAGGGACGGAAGTGCCGTTTTCTCAGCGGGCATGTTAATTTTTTGAGACACGTAATAACGCCAGATGGCATTCAAACCGACCCCGACAAGTGCGAACGGATAAGGTCGTGGCCACAACCCAGCGCAGTTGATGAATTGAGTAGTTTTTTGGGACTGGCATCTTACTACCGGAGATTTGTGCGCAATTTTGCCTCGATCTCTCCGCCTTTACATCGCCTGACGGAAAAAGGGGCGGAAGTTTGTTTAAACGGACGAGTGTACCAGTGCTTTCGGACGACTGAAAGAATGCCTCACGTCGCCACCGCTGTTAGATCTCCCGGATACTTCCGAACGAGCAGGGCCTTTTGTCCTAGACACTGACGCCAGTAACGAGGCGATTGGCGCTGTTTTGTGGCAGAAAACTTCTATTAGGGAAACTGTGATCTTTTATGCTAGCCGCCGACTGGACAAGCGAGAGCGTAAGTATAGCGCAACGAGACGTGAGATGTTGGCTTTGGTGTATTTCTTGAAGCATTTTTGACCATATTTACTCGGAAAACCTTTCCTTGTGCGGACTGACCATCAATCTCTGCAATGGTTACAAAACTGCCGTGACCCGGAGGGACACTTCGCGCGGTGGCAAGAAAGCCTACGAGAGTACGATTTTACCTGTGAGTACCGGCCGGGAGCACGGCATGCCAACGCAGATGCCCTTTCTAGAATTCCCGCTCTAGACAAAATAAATGCAGTCCTGCACCACTCGGAAACTGATACAACGGGGTCAGTGGATCCAGCCCAGGACCCATATTTATCTAACATTTATATGCGGCAAGTGGAGGGATCGTCTAAACCATCGGGTACGGAAATGCAATCCCGTACGAAAGACGAACGCTCACTATGGGACCACTGGAGCCGATTAAGAATCATTGGTGGGACGCTGTTCCTCATGGATGACCTGGGCCCGAAAGTGATTGCTCCTATGTCGTGAGTGCCGGGCGTACTACAAGCAGTCCATCAGCAGTTAGGTCACGCTGGCCAACTAAAGACGGAGACAGCCATACGTCAACGGTACTGGTGGCCAGGAATCCACGCCGACGTCGTGGAGCTATGTAACGCCTGCGACATCTGTGCCGCTATCAAATCGAAGACCCCCTATCCCGGGCCCTATTGGAACCGATAGTGGCCACGTCCCCAGGTCAGCGAGTCGGAGTCGATCTAATGGCGGCTTTGCCAGCCACAAGGAATGGGAACCGCCATCTCCTTGTTCTTATAGATTATTTTACGAAATGGTGCGAGGCCATACCTATCAAAAATCCGGATGCGGCAACAGTTGCGTCAGCCATCGTAAATGAGTGGATTGTACGCTATGGAGCACCGCTGTCACTGCATTCCGATCAAGGCGCCGTCTTCGAGAGTCACCTGCTTCAGGAGGTGTGTCGGTTGCTCTCGGTGAGGAAGACACGTACCACATCGTATCATCCACAAGGGAATGGATTAGTAGACCGCACCAGCCGAAGTATAAAAGGGATTTTGCAGTTTCCTGGAGCGGCACCAGTCAGATCGATGGGACGAAGCGAATCCACAATGCGTGGTGGCGTATCGAGCGTCTGTGCATGCAACCACAGGGTATTCTCCAGCCTTCCTGACGTTTGGTCACGAGCTTCGTTTGCCTCTGGAGCTGATATCCCCTATTCCCCTAATGGAGGCTTGTTCTCTCTTAGACTACGTACGACAGCTTGGCGAACGTCTTCGATCGGCCTTTCTGTGTGCGGGAGAAAACGCAAGGATAGCACAGCATCGTCAGAGAGTATGTTATGATCGGAACAGTAGGGGCCCTGAATATCACATTGGAGATCGCGTATGGTTGCACCGCCCAAGATCTCCGCCTGGCGCAGCAGCGAAGTTTCAATGACAGTGGCAAGGGCCATGCGAGATCGTGTTCGTCCGAGATGTCGCTCAACCAAATTCCGACGTTCTGACCGTGCATTACAATCAGCTGAAACCAGCGGGATCTTCAGCCTCTACTCCGAAGGAGAAAGTCGTCCCACCCGGATGCCTCCCGATCGTGGAACACACTGTGGAGACACACCCCGAAGGCGGCTGGGCGAGTATTCAGGGCACTGAGACACTGAGGACAGTGTCTTCGCCGGAAGGGGAAGGGGTGTAACGAAATCGAAACGGCCATGGGTCGTTTTAAAGACTACTTAAATGATCGCTTTCTTTTTTCTTTCATTTGCAAACTCTCGAGAAACCACAGATATATGAAAACGCACGAAGGCACTTTACCGACCCAAAACTTACATCTCCTTTTTGTTTTGATTGTCTTATCAAGGTTCTGCACACCTCTGTTTTTCCTGTTGTGGATAAACGTGCTTCCCCCGTGTCCGCTCGTTTTGCAAGTGTCACGCTTCGTATTGCGATTCTGTGAGTGCCCGGTTGCTGTGTGTGCTTCTCGCGTCGTGCGTCCGCTGTGATTGACTCCGTGCTGCTTTCTACCGCCGTTGATTCGTTCCGTGCCCGTTTTCTAGCTCCCGCCGGAACCCCATTCCAGGAACCTCATTACAGCTCGTCTTCCGTGGTTGATGCGACATAGACGCAGCACCGTTACCCCGCAAAACTTAGTGCGTAATAAATAGTTTCGAGTTATTTTATGGCATGATTCCTGGCTATCTTACTGGCTTTGTTGTTTTATTTAATTCTGTGCAAATCTGATATTGCATTTGTTTAAATTTGTCGGAAGCCAGATACGCACCGTTACCCCGCAAATCCTAGTGCGTAATAAATAATTTATGGTCAGTTTATGGCATTATTCCCGGCTGTCTTTCTGGCTTTGCAGTTTTATTTAAATCTGTACAAATGTGATTTTGCAATTGTTTGAATGTGTCGGAAACCAGATACGCGGTACAAAAAGTATTTTCCAATCCGTATGCCATGGAGTCTCATTTCCGGAGAATCTTCCTTGGGCTTTCTTTTGACAGTTTTGACGAGTTTAATAGTTTGTTTTCAGACTTTATGCTTCTTCTGTATTTTAATTTCGTATGCTACAACAGCAGAAAGTGTAACCTGTCAAGGGTGAAGTACGACAGGGTAATTTATCGATGTGTCCGCTGCGCACGTCGGAAGACAAAAAGTACAGGAGTGTGACGTGTTTAGTAGCATTTCGCTTCTATTGTTCTAAATCTTTCAGCTCACGTGATACTATCTGCCAAGCTCGCGTTAACCTTACTAGAACGGGACTCAAGCTGAGTCACAACGTTCGATTTGTCTCACAATCACCAAGTTAATCGCCTTCCTTTTGAGCGACACCCAATCAATCGCCGTCTGATGGACGATGAGTTCACTCAGTCCGTGGACCTTTTCCGCTACAACACCTCAACAAGCGACATCAAACAGTTCGCCGAGGTTCGATTCAGAAAGCATATTACCAGCGATGATGTCCGCAATGTTCGTCGTAAACTGAGACCTGGCGTAGAGTGTAAGCTTTCTTTGATAATCTTTACTTCCTGCAGTAAAATTGCGTCAGGTTATCAAGTTTATTGCACGTGCACTTGGTACTGGTGATCTATTTCCTTACCTTTCATCGTTAGGTTGTCAAAGGGAGCCGTGGAGTTCCCCTCAAACGGAGGTATGGTGCAGAATGGAGTGCCAAAGTAAGCTATTCGGTGCAATTTAAACTCCGATTTTCAGTTCATTGCAGCGTCGACATGGATGCCAGCCCAGTAAAGAAAACGTAAAGAAGGAAAAAGGTTGTTCAGATAAAAACTCTCATTCAATCACCCGACAGTAGGTTATATGTTCGCACTACTATTATATTTTAGCCGATGAATAGGACTTTGTGCAATGATACCATGCATGGGACATGCGCGTCCAAGGCACGAATATAGTGAAAAACGCTGAACCTCTTCTCGCTACCTTTTCTTAAATACAATGCACAGTTGTTATTTCAGTTTCCGAGCACATTTGGGATTACAGCATTACAAACAATGAACTTCCGTTGCTGAAGTTCAAGGTGCGTTAAAAAGTATAATTCGGTGATCAAAATTTCGTCCATAAGGTATACATTTACACTGCTAAGGGCCAAAAGTCTGGTTATTTAGGGAGCTATAATACTTACACGACGACACACGCTTTCGCTGCTTGCGCGGAAGGGATACATATTCCGCCAACGTTACGCGGTAATCGATTACCGACTGGTAAGTGCGTACTACCACAGTGACGAATTATTCGTCACCCATGGCGCGCTGAAGATCACTTGCGCTGACATATAGTACGGTTAAAAAGACAGAGTTAGCGACCTAAACAGCGCCGATAATTATTTAGAACATTAATTAACCATATCCATGGACATATAAAGACATTTATCTTCATCTCCTTTTGCTTCTCCGCGACTGGCCAAAGGCCGGCTTCAGTACGAGGACTCGCTGTACATATGTTTGGATAAAATGATAATTCATAGGTACAATAATGCTGCTTCCATGGGCGTGTCTCGCATAGTCGAGAATAAAATATTTATTTATTTCATTTATGATTTTACAAAATCTTCGCTGTTAAAGAAGCCACTTAATTATGTCTGCTATGATGCATCCACTGCTATGAAACTCACAAACCCCAAGTGTTACTTATTTCCTTATATTAATAATGCGTTTCACATTAAAATTCAGAGGCTATAAATATCGGCACAATAGGAGACTAATTAAGTAGTCCAGGACGAAACTAACGGTGGACGGCAGTTATTTTTAATAAATGGGCTCAGAAACGGTATGCTTATCTTTTATGACTTGCAGGGAATAATTTCTACTTTAGTTACCAATATTGCATTAGTGTTACGCATGTTTAAGGCAAATATAGCTGCATGCATTACACACTGCGATGTTTCCCCATCGATACGTAGACGCATAGTAACGCTAGTTGGATATTAGCAATTTTGCAACACAGCGTGCCCAGCTGATTGAGTGCACACCAGTTTGCATTCATTTTAAAACCGCATTGCTGCAAATCTCGTCAGTGTTCAGTGTTTCGTCTAACAACATCTAGACAAGACGCCGAGAAGCCGCATGAAAGATAACTCACGGAATATTAACGGACGCTCGAGCCAACAAGCTTACCACAAAAGTGAGCTTTTACGGTATACGTCGCGGAAATCCAATGTTTTTAACGGACTTCCAGGACTGCGAATTAGTTAAATACAGCATCGATGAAAACAGGCGACCTTATTTTGGCTTTTAGCATTACAATACGCCTACTGTGCAATACTGGGCATAAAAGTGTGGAAGTTTTGTCTTATTAATTTACCAAATTTACTGCATTTGGTCAACCGTATTGCCGAGCATTCGAGTCGGCAGCAACCGGTATATAGCTTTTTAGCATACTAAAACACGGGACTCTCACATCTGAGATTTGCCTAGCGGCGGGTTTGGTTCGGTAGGTATGCTAGGCCAACTTCAGAGGTTGTCATAAGATGGCGGTTTGTATATATAAATACTATACACATTTTAACTCGGTGTATGTTTTCTATTGAAGGAGGTTAATGTGGTTCTCATTGTTAGTTGTTGTGGTAGACAACAGGAGTATTGGAATTCACTTGGCGCCACGTTTGTAACTGTCATCATGGCGGATGAGCTTGTCTTTTGGTGCGTACTATTATCGGAAACTTGATGAGGTTGCAACTGCCACAGCTTTTTGCAAGTATACGGCTGTGACTCCACAGTATTATGAACGGCAAAGGTGGAAGGGGTTGCCACGTGAGTACTGGTACGTGCGGTATCCCTGTGTTCATGGCAGGCGTATCAACGTTCCTGGGAAGCAGTAGGTTGCTATTTTTACGGTATAATAAATGCTAAACCGTTACCGGATACTGGATTGCTGAGCCCATTTCTCTTTCATGTTGAATTTTACGAACGAGAGGAATTGCATTTGTGTCTTTGTCATGGTTTCCATTTTGGGAAGTCATGGCTATATCCACAGAACAGGCGGTTGACGGAGACGCGGGAGGAAGGGGGGTTTCCCTGGCGTCCGTGTTCAACTTGCCAGAAGACACCAGCAAGTTGTCCGGTCCTGAGTCTATTTGTTCACTGTCGAATGTCAGTTTACCTGTTAGCAACGACCTCGTTAGTAACAAACCCTCAGACGGCGTGTTTCATTCGTCTGCTAGCGAAGGAGAGCAGCAGGTTCCTGCCCTTGTTAAAAGAGAGCGAAAGAGGGTTAAAGAAGCGGCAAAACCCAAGACAGACATGAGAGGTCCGTCGGGCTCCCATTCCCTCTCCTCTAATTCTACTACTACGGAAACATCTACGACATTAGCCTATAAAAGCGGACCTTATTTTCAGAAACGCCGCTGAGTCTTATGCTGTTCTCCCAAGAGACCGTAGGCTAGGTGACCTTCAGTGGTTTAGAATATGCGTTACCAAAATCCCGGCTTCCCCCGCGTGACTGTGCGCAAACTAACCAGACTCGGTAACTTGCCAGCTAACAAGTCTCGCCCTCGCTTGTTGCGAGTTGTTCTGTGCACTCCGGAGGAGCGCAAAGCACTTCCGCGTTTTGCTTTCAAGCTCAACGGCACTGGTGTCATTGTGCACCCAGACCTCCCGTTGGCGGATAGGCTGAAATTACGGGAAGCTGTGAGAGATCTTAAAGCCTGCCGTGAAGCAGAACTAAAGGGTCTCCGCTTGGTGGGTTTTCGGGTGGTTAGCCGGCGGTCCACATCCGCACTACCAAAGCCTGTTCTGGGAATGCACGATCCCGGACTCACAATGTTAAATCCTTTCAGGTGATTTTAAGCAATGTGCGTAGCCTGCGAAGCAAGCTGTGCGAAGTCGGCTGCCTTGTCGACGATTGCCGTCTAGACGTTCACGCATTCACTGTAACGTGGTTGTCCACGGACGTCGCTGAAATTGAGGTGTGCTTGCCGGGCTACGCACTGCTGAGATGTGACCACACCTCTGATCAGCGCGGAGGTGGCGTTGCTCTGTATGTTAACTCCGCACTTACTGTCTTTAACACGTATAGTTTCAGATCATCAGAGGGTGATGTTGAGGCGCCAGCAGTTAACCTGTGTATTGCCTCCGCGCAACTTAAAGCTGTGCTGGTCTATAGAAGCCCCGACAGCGTTGCTAAGGGGCTTGCTGATTTCATCCGCGAGCACTCGGCCAATAGGTGTTTAGTGATGGAGGAATTAAATCTTCCCGAGGTTGACTGGCGAACTAGTTCCTTCGACGCAATTACATGGTGTTTGGCTATCGAGGTTCTCCAGCTGGCCTTGCATGCTTCCCTGCAGCATTTGTCGATGGGCCTACTAGATATTTGATGGGTCAAAACCCGTCCCTCATTGATTTGATCTTCGCTAAATGCATTGAATTTGTCACGGATATGGTATACCACGGTATGGTATGGTATGCCACGTGATTGAAAGGAGGCGACTATTGTTGCCACCCACAAGGGGGTTCTAAGTCGGTGCCTCTTAACTATAGACCTGTTAGTTTGACCAGCATTATGCTGAAATGCTTGGAAACGCTTATAAGGAACAGGATCCGTGAGCACTTGACTGAGCACAATCTAATTAGAGCAGAACAGCATGGCTTTCTCAAAAAGAAGTCTTGTCTTACCAAGTTACTGTGCTTTTTAGACGAGATTACCCGTTGTCTTGATTGTGGGATAACGGTAGATGTGTGCCATTTGGACTTCGGTAAAGCCTTTGATTCCGTGAATCATCGATTTTTTAATTGAGAAGCTGACTTGGGTTGGATTGCATCCTCAACTATTACAATGGCTCTCTGAATTCTTACTTAGAAGGACATTCAGAGTCAGCGTTAGGGAAGCGCGCCCTAGTGTTGGCTATGCCTACAGTGGTGTTCCCATGGTTCGGTTCTGGGTCCATTGCTGTTTCTTACGTTTATAAATGACCTGGCTCCTCTTCTTGAGGATCCCTGCTACATCTTCGCAGATGACTTGAAGCTAGTCAGTAGGGGAAACCGAGCGACATTGGATAAGGACATCATCACTGTGGCGAATTGGTCAAGCCAATGGAACCTACCTCTAAATGCCAACAAATGTCAACTATTGACTAGTAGTGGTAGTGGAATTGCGGTTCAGTCTTCTGTGGGGTCTCTATCATTGCGGTGTACTGACGAAGCCCGTAATCTAGGTGTCACCGTAGCGAACAATTTTAAGCCTTCGGCACAGTGTTGCCATGCTGCCAATAAGGCACGACACGAGTTATTTCGTCTTAGGAGGGCGCTGAGTAACACTAAAGCAGAAGTATTCTTGCCCTTATATAAAGCAGTGGTTAGGCCACATCTGGCGTATTGTGTTCAGGCCTGGTCACCGTACCTCCGGAGTGACATCATTTGTATGGAAAAGATTCAGCGACTTGCGACCGGGATGATTGAAGGTCAACGAGGGAAGTCATACGAAGATCGTCTAAGTAGCTTAGGATTATTTTCCTTGGAACGGCGTAGGTTGAGAGGGGATTTGATAGAGACGTTTAAGATCATTACGAGACTTAGTGGTATTAGTTCCACCCATCTGTTTGAGTTGGCCACGTCAGTCCATCTGCGCTGGCATCGCCAGAAGCTCAAACATCACAGAGCTCGTTTGGACATCAGGGCATAGTTTTTTATGAACCGAGTAGTTAACTACTGGAATAAACTTCCTTCTGATTTAGTGGAGTCTGAGACTGTAGAAGTCTTCAAAAGGGGCTTAGACAATTGTTGGTCCATCCCTTTTCCAGAGCTATTGTAGATGTACTGGTATATGTAGTGTATCTTGATGCTGGCATATGAAAGTGCAAAGACTGCTCTTTTTCTTGCATCATTCCATTGCAGAAGCAAGAGGAAGCAGTCCAACGTGGAAGTGCTGGGGGCCGATTCACTTACTGGCGATGTCGGCGATAGTCTAAGGAAAAGAGGTTCATCCTCTGTAGTGTGGTGGGCTACGGAAGTTTGCGTAGCCCGAGGACAAATTTCGACACTAATCGCTGAATTTTTTATATCTTATCACTTTCATGTTTAGATAGCGGGGCTATGGCCGGAATTCCGAATTTAGCAATGGGACGAATATGGGATGTGAAGTTTAAATGAGTGCGGCGTTCTTTTAGAGAATGATCTCCTTATGACGCCTCACATCTTGTTCGCCACAGCAGGTCTCTTTAACGTGTCTTGGGTCTTTTTGTGATCAGAAGAAATTAGTGTGCCCAGGTCTTTTTCCTGTATGGCAACCTTGAGTAGGTGCTCGCCAATGTGATACATGCCCAGTGGTTTAGCAGCACCTATAGAAAGAACTGAGCACTTATGTTTCTTGACCGGTAAACCCCACTTAAAAGACCAACAATGTGGCAGATCACGCGCTTCCTGTAATCAGTCAGAGTCTTCGAGGCTGGACACTTCTGACCATAGGTTGAGGTCGTCTGCATAGATCAGACATTCCGTTTGTACCATACCAGGTAGATCATTGATATACCTTAAACGATTCCGGTCCTAGAACGGAGCGTTGTGGTACGCCACTATACATAGGCACAGGAATGAAAGGGTATCGTTTACTTGGACTTCCGTGTTCCGGCCTTGCAAGAAATCACTGATCCATAGTAGGATGTTCCCTGTTATGTCCATTCCGCAGAGCTTAGAGAGTAATTCCTGACGTGCGACTCTTTCAAAAGGTTTGTTGAAGTCGATGAAGACCACATATAAAGCTTTTCCAGCGTCCACTGATTTAGTCCCCTTCTCTGTAGCGACCAGCAGTTTAGTGATGCAGGAATGTCCCTTTCGGCAGCCATGCTGGTTGACTACACAGAATTGCAGATCTTCTCAGTGTCCGTTGATAGCACATTTAATGAGCTTTTCCATGATCTTGCAGGCGACCGACGTCAAGCAAATTGGCCGATAGTTCGCAGGGTCCTGGCGGTTTCCGCCTTTGTATTTCGGCAATACTACACCCGTCTTCCAATCGACAGGTAGCCTACCAGCTTTAAGAGAGAGCTGAAAGATTTGCCGATGTGGGACGGAAATGAATTATGCTATCATCTTGAGTAACTGTGGTCGTAGCCCGTCTAGGCCTGGCGAGGAAGATGAGTTCAGTTCTAGTAGTAGCTTCAATGTAGTACCAGCATGGTGCGCCTTCAGGTGAAATACTTGGAGAAAAGACAGCGTACGGAAGCTTGATCCCCGTGTTTTTAGGTATTGATATGTGTGTTGCTTTTCCCAAACGCACAAGCGCGGCGTCTGAGCTCTTCAGAAGCTCACCCGGGTGGTAATTACTGGCTTCACTTCGAACGGACTAACAATGTTGAGCGTCTTCTACAATAGTATGCAGACAACGTAGTTTCTTAGTAGCACTGCTTTACAACGCATTGGGCTGCGAAGTGCCACTTGGCTTCCTCCTGTAGCTGGCTAGCGATGGGTTTAACTTGACCAAATAGCCATAAATTAAAGATGGCGTGCTTCCCTCCTGCACTGTCGGTCGTACTGGAGTACCTGTGTCCACTATCATCATGCTTTGGTACGCTGTCATTTCTCCATGAACTTTACCAGGAGGCACACCAGGCGCCCCCTCCAATTGGTAACTAAAGATTGTCTCCCCTTAGGTCAGGCAAGCCTACCAAGCCACGCTGCATACCGAACTTTTGCGGTCTCGTTTTTATGACACTGACGTCCAGCGGCATAGGATTTCGGCCACCATGCACGACGCCGGAGCACCTGTTTGTGGCACTTTCAACCGTCACGGCAACAGTCACTATATCCGGGAGGTCCGTGGACCAGTTGGAATTTAGAAGGAACCTCCAGGCTGGCTATTAGCACAAAGTGACTAGTCGGCCTAGTACGCGGGAAGTAAAATATAGCGTACGTGCTGACAAGGAAGCCTGGTTTACCACGGCCTAAGAAACGTAGGAGGCTAGAGCAGTAGGCAATTACATCAAGCTCTTCCAGCTGATCCGCACCACTGGGCTCAGGAAAGCAGGCGTCAGTGAGACTATCAGAGGGCACGCGGGTGCACTGATACACAAGAACCAGTGCCTTATGGCTCGTTGGGCACTCGGTAAAGATTGTTGGGCAAGGCAACGCTGTAGTGAGTTAATACTGTGGAACCCGTTTCAAAAGGTGCATGGATATGATACTGCGCGGTAGAATAACCTTTCTCTACATTCCTTAAGAATATCACGTAAGTGAACACGTCATCCCTGTTTTACTGACTGCACGACATTTCCTTCTTACCTAATTCTTGTCTTCCTAGGATTCATGATTTCACTTCGGAATACAACGGGTCTCCGTTCACATAGTGGCACATTGAAGCAGACCAACCTTGCGGTTTGGCGGTCCGATTCTTCCTATTAAAGCTCACGTAGCACACTCGCTACATGCACCCTCATGCCGCCGTGTCGCCCGTATCCACCCTCTTCTCCTGTTGATTGGTGACACCACAATGAAAAATTATCAAACGTTTATCACCGAACTACGTTATTACTTATTTCCCGGTAATTTTGTCTAAGACATTGATGACGTCAACCATACACTCCACTATCGGGGGGTTCGCTACATCGCTTCCATGTGACTGAGTAAGTCAACCCCGCTTTACATCTATGTATGTTGCTTTCATGTGTGTCTACGGAATAAATTTCCATTTACCATTCCTCAGTGTTCGCGCGTTGTGGGTCAAGAACGCCTCACGCGCTCCCCATGATGACGTGAATATTCGGAATCGGTACAGACGTCAGCGCTCCATTTGTGTCTCTTGCGTTACCATTTCCATATTGCCACGATTACTCAGCATAATGCATTCAACGCAGTTGCATACAATGACGGAAACAAATGATGAGCCATGTTACACCATTCCAGTTGCATCAGTAGCGTTAACAAAGCCCCTTACTTACGTTCTCTTTGTCGCAATGCCTAAGTTTACCACCGTAGCTTCCCTCCCAACAACAATAATGCCTTCTATGCGACCTATATGCGTTTCATAACCACTGGTTATAGAGGGGCGCTCCGCCTATAGCGCAGTCCTCTCCCGTGCCGATTATGCTGCCACCAACGTGAGGCCTACGTAAACTTATGTACTGTCAGTCAAGAACGCCTGTGAGACCAGTCATTGCTAATTCCATAGTGGCAGATTTGATGCAGCTGCGCTGGGAACAGTTACAATCATTTCTGTGGGCGTGCAGGTGCACTCTCTTTTCATTCGTTAGCATTGCTTCCTATACCGTCGCTGCTGGGCCATTATGGTATTAATAACCGCCCGTATTTAAGCACTATGGCTCCAACGACGGCGATTATGCTGGGTCCGATAACGGCACTAATGCTCTGCGACCAATATAGCACTACTAATAAGAAGTCCTTAAGACATGTGCAGTAAGTATATGAGGCTTCCCTAGAACCCATGTGGATGCAAAGATCATGGAACCCAATCAGTATAAGTGAAGGCCTTGATGCAGGCTCCTGGCGCCGATAACATAACTGTCGCTGTAGGCCATAATTAGGCTTCCCTGTAGAACATACAAAAGCTTACTAAGCGTCGTTCCTTTACCGCAGTAAACTCAAAAATATCTACCCGTTTATTGATCTTTATGACACTGCTGCTATAGAACCAATGATACTTATCCATGCATCGCTCGTGCAACCAATCGCGGCCAACACTGGAGGGCGGTTCAGTGAACAAACAAATGCCATCCGTGAGGCTATCATATGGCCTTACTATGTACCTGTCACGTTCGCAGGAACATAAACCTACATATAGTCTTGCGTAGATAGGTGGGCTAATTGTATGAAAACATCACAAAAAGTTTATTGATTTTTTCTTATTCGTTTTGCCATCATATTCTTCTCTGTGCTTCCTTTAACTTCCGCATATAATGGGTGTGGTATATTTCCCTTAGTATTATTCATAAAACGGTATTAGCTTATGAATGAAATGCGTAACCTACTTACTTTACTCCTGACAACTTGCTATGCACCATTACAGGTATCGGTTAAACTCCCTGAAAACTGACAGCCACATTTATTTACTCTTATAAGTACGGATAAGTTCATTTATATCTCTGTAATGAAAAGAATGTATATGTTGGTCCACTGACGTCCAGTTGCGGGGATTTGCACTAGGTATTCCTAGCGCGGACTAATAAATTGCCCTCCCCTTAAATGGCATAGAACTGATGATCAGTGTTACCGTAACACGCGTACAAATGAATCTCTACATAAGAATAAAGCATGGATAGATTGGAGGAGCAATACCATTTCTAAGCACGTTAAAGTTACAAAATTAGGAATGTATATACATTTAATTATATATATGCATTCGCTTTCAGACAGCATTATGTATACATAAACGTAGGCCTTAGTAAACTATATCCATATATATATATATATACATATATATATATATATATATATATATATATATATATATATACGGGATTGCTGAGGCTTATGTTGCATTCTTGATGCTTCTTCACCGCAGTTGGGCTAAACCAACCTACCCTTAAACTAGGTCTTTTTAAGCTGGCTAAATTTCATTCCGCTTTATTTGGTTTGTTCTGCCTCCCTGAATAATGTTCTATTAACTGGCCACGTTGCTTACACTAATTGCGCTTATCTTCGGTAATTTTCTTGCGTTTGTAGCATTTTAAGTAACTTGTGGACATTTCTTACTTATCACGGATTTGTTGCTAACCAACTTACTTCATATGGTAATTTAGCGAAGAGTTATGCCACCGTATCTGTATGCATTGTTGGATTTATTTTATTTCAGCTTGTCCTTTAAAGTGAATGGCTGTTGTTTGATATCCCTGGTATGGTTGCGTTTGATGTGTATGTTGACAAGGTGCCTACCTGTCTCCCACTCAGCACCAGTGCCCGATGGGCGCCCGTTGGAAGTCCGATGGGCGCCCGATGGGTGACCGATCGAGCGCCCGATGGGCGCCCGAGTGGCACAAAATTGTGTTACTCATCAGGCGCTCGCCGAGAAAAATGTTGCGGTTCCTCCTTCAAATGCCCTGTTTTTCCCAGATTTTGCTCTGTAGGAATAATCTAGCCACCTTACGTTCTCTGCCAACACCTTTGATTGCACGTTATTACATTTCCACACATCTGGGGACCCTACCAGCACGAAAATCCGCCGGCAGGCTGCTCAGCTTCCAAAATATGTGCGAACAGGACGTTTCGGACTGGCGGAGAAATCTTTAGCAGCACTCCCCCTTTACACTCTTTAGTATATTCCTCAACGCATGGCATTAGATTACCTAGGATGTTGGCCTCAACGTAGCCATTAACACAACTGGTGCACGCGATGCACTCAACATCGTCATGAAGAGTGTGAAAAGTGCTTACAATCTTAATACTGCGCACTGGAACGTAGCGAAAAGAAGAAAATGGAGAATCGACCACGACCTAATGCACAGCACGAGTTACATCCAGCGACACCGCCTAATCCTTACGCGACTCTGCCAAGATTCGAACACCGGACACCTACGCAACGAGACAAGCGCCCTATACGACCACACTACGGAACTACGTTGGTGGGTCCTCACTGCTCATATTCCTACCAGCAGGACAGTCCGCTTTTGTCACATATTCACGCAAACCTTCTGTTACATGTAGAAACTAACGTCGGAATCTTCGATCACCTTTGACTTGGCAGGGCCTCCGTTGAATAAATGGCTGTTTTTCGCTGTATAGCAGCTGTGCCTTTCGTGAAGGGGGCATTACGTGCTCAACGATAACATTGCGTGGGAAGAGTCTGCTGCTGGTGAGACGTTTCAGCTACTGGCAGTGCAATCCTGTACGCTTATCGCACTTTTATGGGCGATATTTATAGGTGTCGCATAACCGAAATGTGCAGCGCACACGCACCAGTAGTTATGCGTAATGTTTGTGTGAATACTGCATTTACGAAGTGAACATCTCTACTATCTTTTAATGAGTAGTTTGTTTACTATAAGAAGTTCATCGAAGGACCATCGATGTTTTCAGTCGCCGTTGGACAGTTGATACGGCTATAAGCGGACTTCAT
>CALYDF020004239.1:0-20031 GCA_944474145.2 Dicrocoelium dendriticum
AGAGGAACAAACAGTAAACAATCAACACTTAACAACAGGTCAGAACAAACGAGTATCCTACCTTGTAGATCAACGAAAAAGCGATCCAACAATAGTACCTCAGCTGTTGAATGTCTGGATGTCCTGAATCTAACGCCAACAAATTGAGCGATACGTTTTTGGACGACCAAGACCAGTGGAACTCATTGTGTTTTATGATGAGCATCAAATTCAAACCCGTAGATTTACTGAGAATTATTCGCCATCCGAACTCGCCACACTATGGAGAACCCAGACATTTTTGAGTAACACTAGAATCCTCCACCGAAGTAGAAAACGCTTTGCTCTCCGCAACCGCGCTAAAACACGGATCCTGTGGGATACGCATCTATCCTGATGTCGCTTGGAGCGGGCGCCAAACGAAAAGAAGCACCACAGACAGACACAGCAAGCAAGACCGCTTAAACACAATCTTCATCTATGGCATGCCAAAACATCCTTCGAATGATGTTCAAGTGACCGGAAATCACGAGTACGAACAGTGGCGGTTCATTCATGGAACACTTTGTTTGCATGATATTGTGGCGTTGCAGCAAACCAGGATACCTCTCTCACCAAATTATAGACGGTGCGGCTTTAGAATCCTACAATTCGTGGCTCATTCGAAGTAATCGGAAACAAATGTTTTAGATCCAGGGCGGAGTAATGGAAAAGTCTTCCTTCTGAACTTTGGTTAAAGGTCGCAGAAGATTTGCACAATGCAAATATTAAAGCACCTGAAGCAGCAAACATACCGACGAATGTACAGAAGCGTAATTTGACTGCTGCCTTAATTGACTCTGGACTAAGTCTAAACGAATATTGGAATGCACCTTGGTCGAATCATGCTTCAGAAGAGATATCATTATCGCTTCGAAAAATGAATAACTGCCGACCTCCCATCAATCCACATTCTCTCAAACTTGACCTCCTTAGCCCACTGTGGGCTCCTAGAGACCGAGAAACAGACCTGCTTGTATACGAATGCTCAAGGTCTTTTTAATAAACTGGTCGAACTGAAAGATCACCAAGCTTCTGGGTCATGTGACGTCATAGGTATCACCGACACGTGGTTGCCCACGGGAATGACGGACGCTGAACTTTGGCTACTGGCATGTCACTGATCCGGAACGATAGGTTTACAAAAGGAGGAGGGGTAATCTTGTATTACCAAAGCGACTTAGAGTGCGAAGCCGAGACGGATTCTGACTCGTAGTTCCCCGACTCGTTTTGGGTGCCGCTTGCAGTTAGAAGGCAGAGACGTCTGTCTTATTGTCTTGGTGTGCTGTTCCCTCTTAACTATACGCCCGAAATCTACTGACACCATTACGGCTGCTTTAGCATGCAGTATACAGCGAAAGTGCACTCACATTCGTATCATGGATGGTTTCAACGTACTTTGTTTGGAAACTCCTGCCAAGATCTGAGAATAATTCAAGCCGACCTACAAGATCCTATAAATAATGTTCCGCTTTACAATCACATCACACACTTTTGATCAGTAACTTTATTATTGCATGTATCCTACTATATTAGACCTATTGCTCTCCCGTGATCTTTGCTAGTCTGCGGAGCAAAGACTTCAAATTAATGGCCAGAATAATGAGTCACCTATTCTTGTGTAGTGGCATTTCAATGCTGGAATTTGTCCATGTCATTGAAACCACCAATGTTAGCTGCTGTAACAAACTTGCATCCAAAATACTCACCGATGTCATCCGTCCCATGCACGGTGGGTTGCTCGAATGCGTAGCAATCTCCTCGAGCAGGGAGGACTAGAAAAATAAATACGCTTGCACAATGGCCTATGATATACCCATAGTTCCATTCCATGCCTGTTTTTGCAAGATAAAAATGCTCATACATTCAAGGAATGGCTAGTGCAATAGCAGAGCGTACGGACCATTCAATAAGTTGGCCGAACTGAAAGATCGGCACATTTCTAGGCACACGACATCATCGGAGTCAATGTGACCTGGTTGCACACTGGAATGACAGACGCTGAAGTCTCGCTGTCGGGCATGTCATTCATGCAAAACGGCAGGCTTACGAAAGAAAGCGGGGTAATTCTGTATTACCGAAGCGAACAACATGGCGAGGCCGTTGAGATTTCACACTTAACGTTCGCCGATTCTATTTGGTATTGCCTGAAATTACAGGGCACATGGGTCTGTCTTACAGCTTTGGTACACCGCCACCCTAACTCCACACCAACAATGTACTGACACCTTGCGATAACTTTAACATGCAGACAAGGCCAAAGACATGCTCACATAATTAGCATGGGTAATTTCAACGTACATTATAAACAAAGCTCTGCTACAACCGGAGAACAAATCAAAGCTCATATGCAAGCACTTATAACCACTGTTCCACTTTGTTATCGCGTCATTATGTCCACTGTTTTCGGAAGACCTTGTAGACCTTCTTTACTAGATCTTATCTCACCAACAAGGAACACCTGATTGTTGTAATGTTTGTAGAGTGCACTTTGGGTCGCAGAGATCATGCAGTCATCAGTTTGGACTTCACCTGCTATGCGGAATTTCGCCACCAGAACACTGAGATGGTACGCACCATTATGCGCAGTGACCGCTTAGCCCAGCTCGTCAGTTCCACAACCTGATCGTCCCTCGGAAATCGATTGGCCTGAATTCGTCAGCAATTTCAATCAACTGGTTACTGCTGCCTCGGAGACAAGGGTTTTTAATGGGGCTACAACAGTGAGGAGTAGAACTCGAAAATTGATGACTGTACGGAAAGCAGCCTGGCGAGCGTACAAATCACCACCAACATCAGATCATTGGGTCAAATACGCAGTCCAATGTAATCATTTGCGCTCAACAGTTCAGAGATGACAAAGTTGCATATAAGCAGAATATGGCGAGCAGTTTCAGCGCTAACCACACACTGCTGTACAAGTATGTCAATGGCTGTCGTAAGGCGAGCAAGGAATTCCTCCGCTCTGGACGACCGATGTTCCGACTAGAGCAACTATAGAAGTAGCAAAAGCCTTACTGGCGCAATATGCTTCCAGATTTCAGAGGTTCTTACCATCAGGCAATATTCCAACGTTTTTTTTCCCGCCTCCAGGATTCACCCACCCCTATATTGCTGCCGAACCTGCATTGCAGAAGCTGACGTCTCTGTGCAAACAGCCCCCAAGAGTCGACACCATTCGCCAAGTGGCACCGAACTCGCAGCAAGACAAGTGGCAAAAACCTTTGGCCCGGTTTTCTAGGCGCTGCTTAAACAATAACCAGATTACTGCGATGTAGGGCTTAGAATAAATGCTCAGATTCACCAATCGAAGGCAGGACAGAGCTCTCAAGCTCCTTATATTATCCAAACATGGAATCCATTATTGCCGATACGTTGGTGTGTTATCTAGGAAGTTGTAGCATTGTTGCTTCCAAGCAATACTGCTGTCATCGATAACAATCGTGCACAACAAATGTATTAATCGCATGGAGTAAAACCGAGTCCGCTGACACTGGAGAGGATGTTGATGTGCTCTATTTGGCTTTCTCGAAGGCGTTCGGTTGTTTAGATCATCGGATTCTCCCTTACACGCTCCAATATTACGGGATCGGTGAACCTCTCTTGAGCTGGATCACCAACAATTTCCTGTAACGGCTATTAGTGGTCAGAGTCCGGAGTTCCTTATCTCTTTCCATAGCGGCCAAGTCTTGCGTGCTCCAGGTCCCAGATCTAGATTCATGAATGTTTCTGGTATTGATCAATGACGTTGCACAGAAATTCTCTTCAAATTTCCTGCTGTTCGCTTACGATAGCAATATATGTTGCCGATGAGAATATGCTCCACTGTGACCTAGCTACCGTACCACAGTGATCAACCAGGAAGCTGTTACAGTCCAACGTGGACAAATGCACGGTACTTTCTATACTACATCAGCGACCTATTCCAACAAGCTAGAAACGTAAGTACTTCAGCGATGATCCGTCGAAAGCGACCTTGGCGTGCTAGTTCAGGATAATTTGGGTTGTTCCAAGCAATGTGCAAAAACATCGAAAACTCGTAACCAACACGTTGACTTGCTATTACGAGCGTTCGGACAACTAGACACCACTATTTGCAGAGATATTCTAAACGCATATGTTTGCCGCCATGTCGCATACACAGTCCAAGCCTGGCAGCCATGTCTGAAGCACGATCGTACTGCATTGGAACAACCTCAAAGTCGGGCTATTAAATATGTCATTGGAATGCACCACCTTCCATAATAGCAGAGACAGAAACGTTTGGGAGTATTCAACCGGCGGGTTCACCGACTACAGAGCGACTTGTTTATGGCGTATTTGGCTTTACATAATCCAAATCATGTGTGCCGCTCTTTGCCGTAACTCAGCAGTTAGGCCAATCTAAGAGGTCACTCCTTGAATTAGCAGAACGGTACAGCCGTCTGGCGTAGACATTCCGTTTCCAATTGTGTGTCAACCATGGAACATTGTTCCCGAATGGGCTGTTGCTGCACACAGGCTAGCCATAGTTAAAAGTCGGTAGACTGATGCACTCCGTCCCTTATCTTGGTATTTGATGCTACTGTCCATCATATTTCCGGGCAATAACTTGGCTTTATACTTTCGCCAACTAAAGCTATGAAAACCCTTGGAGCGCATGGCTACTGCAGTATATAGAACAAGCCCATTCTTTTGATAGTAATAATGTTAAATGCCTTTTCATCAACGTTATCCGATAAGCCGCCATACTACCCAACGGAGCTTGTAAAGCAGTGCGTCTTAATCCGTAGGAAATCATTGTTCATGGAACAAATGGATGCTGCTGTGTTTCCATTTCAAATATGACGAGTGCCCCTTACATCCGAACAGGAGTTTCCACCACTTCGTTTCAAAAGTGTTAAGCCAACCAATCATTTTTTAACGGCTTCCTCTTTCTATGATCAGAGTACGATCGGCGTTTGTACATAATGGCACCATCATGATTATGTCCATGCAAACATGCATCGCGATACCCAGAATAAAGACTTTATTTAGTCAATTACGAATGAATATGGCGGAGCGCGAGCGCGTCGGTGATATAGCTCCTTCAGTTTATGTGCAAAACTAGCCCATGGACATCCACTTTAAACTTTCCAAATAAATATATTTCTAAACATGCTTAAAAGTATTTATACCTTTACTTGTGTATGCTTCCATATTAGGAAGTGGTCGTGGTGCATCCACACACCTATTCATGATGGTATCAGTACAATATAACGATACAACATTATTATGCCGGAAATGATAATGCCAGGATGCGCGTACGTAATGGGTTTTATGCTCGCCGCAACCGTGGGTTTCTAGGAATCCTAAGGGATTAGGTATACTTGTCACTTAGAGAAGTACTCTGATTCGATTCTCCAGGAAATCATATATTATGTAGATAAACCAGGGTGTCACGATGTGTATTCATCAGTTTGATCTGCTTCTAAACATGTCTTTAATTTTCTTGGAGATGGTCATTAGTTGCAAAATCTCTCGCAGATGCTGGTCTCGAAACCTATTTTAGTCACGTTGAAAAATCACGTTGACAGTCTGTTCGTTAACATTGGATAGCACCACCTCGTGATCTGTCTGAAGGAATCGGTAGTTTCTTACTTCCTGCAAAATAGATTGATTTTGCTGATGTTCGGAATAAAGATTGACACTAATTGTCCATACAGTGCTCAATCGAATCCATATAACTTTGTTTGACTATGCGTTTTATTAAATATGCCATAACGCTATGTACTGCGTAAATACCATTATTCAAAGGCAATTATGCCTCCGGAAAAGCTGCTGCTTTTATGTAAGATGGCTGGTT
This sequence comes from Dicrocoelium dendriticum, assembly GCA_944474145.2. NCBI lineage: Eukaryota > Metazoa > Platyhelminthes > Trematoda > Plagiorchiida > Dicrocoeliidae > Dicrocoelium > Dicrocoelium dendriticum. The sequence goes on from CALYDF020004239.1 coordinate 5,843, forward strand.
AACAGTGCACCAAAAAAACGCATCAGAATATGGAACAATATCTTACACACTGATGCCAAACTAGTTGTCATGTAGTTTATGTCCTAAACGGTACAAAAATCATCTTTCCAGCCTAAATAGCTGGTTTTTACTCGTACTGCTGGTCTGTAAAAACATTAAGAAGAAATGTGCTACAGAATACCCATGAACAATGTAAACAGTGAAAAATTTGGGTGCGACGACGCAGCCGGTAGTTGGAACGCATCAGCATTAATGAGGGAACCGATCGATACCAAAGCAGCGACCCTGTCGAATCCAGTTGGTGATCTGCTGAGGTGAGCTTACGCATACCGTTCTAACTTGGGCCAACGAAGATACAACCTGTGAAGATTCTGTCAACTACCTGAACTGTGGCTATTTCCAACTTTCCAGCTTGTAATCTGAAAGATTTCCGTTAGGCGCAAATGTTTACTAAGTTGTGAAATGTTTGTACCCAAGTCAGTAGATGTATTTACATTGAGACATTCACATTCCATTAGGCGATTCATCGAATTTGGTTTAAATAAGCGCTCTGCGAGAAGACATACTGTTACGTGCTCTTATTGGGAAACGGGCTTAAGTACTGGCCGGTCACAAATAATGGAAATATCAGCCTAATATGTCAGCGTGTTAGCAAGTAGAGAAGGCATGCTTACTCGGCCAGTTTGTACGTAAAGTGGAACACAGGCTTGGTGTGAAACGATAGAGGAACAGTAGAGGTTTTAGAGTAACCAGTTCCATTTTTCACTAGTACCGTAAAAATTATAGCCGAATTCTGAACCGTGAATGTAAATCTTGGAAAATGAGTTGCCTGCTTTAGGACAAGCATAAGCTTAATTCTCTACATGAGCATGGTAAATTGCACAACCAAACGCATGTTAAGTGTGCCATTTTTAGTGAAGCTTTTGTAAATGGCTGAAAGAATACTTGTTGCTTTAGGCGAAGGATGGCGAATCTCATTATGTAGATGACAACCCAGCCCTAAGCGATTGCATCAAGTACTTAACAGCACACAACTCTTGCAGTGAAAATAGATCATACGGTCCTGCTAAATTAAAACGAAAACAAATACTTAAGTTTGCCTTCATGTTTGCTTCAAGATTCACCATTTTAACCATAGGTATTGCAAAAATTGCAGAGACCTCTTTTCTCATAGTTCACTTGTTTGGCCCAAACATGGGGCATCTCTTGCGAATGAAACTCCATGAATTGTTCTTTTTCTTACCTTACTGATGACACAGCAATGTATCTGACTCAATACGCTTACTCTCTGTTCAGCTCATTGAGCATAGATAGTAACTCAGCGAAAATAGTTATGCACAATTTTCAAGCCGTTCAAACATAAATTGGAATGCCATAAATATGGCATGTAAGAATTCCGGAGAATATTTGACACGCAGCCGATGAATTACTTTGTATCTTATGGATACTAGTTCTGCTGTGCCCTTGACTTGTCTCAAAGTAAGCCTGCTCTCCTCTACCACAGAGTTTATCGTCTTCTTCTTCTTCTTCTTCACCTAGTACAATCATTAAACACTCATTCGAATCGGATTAATTTCCAGTGTTCAGCGTGCATAGTTTTACGAAAGTCTTTCCTACGGAAAGTGATTTGTGTCCCCGAAGTCGTTTTAGCGCGCTTCATCCTTGTACCTAGAAGCGTCACCCTGTTTTTTTTTAATAGGTTTCACTGCTGCGACAGTGTGATCGAGCAAGGATTCTCCGCGCTCTCTGATAGTGTTAAACGTGCTCCCACTGGATCATTTCTAAGGAAGCTACCCTCAATCTGCGTTTACAATTTCATTCGCCTATCGCCAGCACTTCCCGCTGACGTCTACCCACTACAGGTCAATTCCAACGACTTAGTCCTATGGGAACCAGTGTGGATCAATAAGCTAGACAACCCCCATGTACATGTAGAACAAATAACTACTTCGCCAACGGTACACCGTAAGGGCGCTTCGCTGCCACCCGACCTCCATCAGACGCGCGCCGGCTGTGTATACCGCGAGGATAACCACCCCTACGCGGATTCGGATCGGTGACCTTACGGTTGCAACCAGGCAAGCAAGGCACTCGGTCACCAGCCGAGTTGTGTCCCCGTCGTGACACAGTCACCTACGGTAACCGACGTCGAGATTGCGACTGGAATCGAGAATGCCAGCCTTGCTCCCCCTCTACCTCACGTGACCAGATAAGGGAAGCGTTCGTGTGCCACAACGGCCCTCAGTGGATGGATTCCACATAACCTAAAATGCGGTGAACCAAAATGTGCACGGAAAGACGGAAGAGGCATTACGTGCGAATTGTGACCTTGCTTTTCATCCCTGCTGTGCTGTTGTAATTCAACTGCAAGGTAAGAGACAAATCAACCTGACTGATGCCCTCTGCTTTTTCCCAAGAAGCAGTAAAATCCCAAAGGTAAAGTGCATAATAACGTGCGTAAAAAGTGTGAAAAGCAGACGGAAACAGTCCAGAAGATGGCAAGCTTCAGGGCTTGCCCACCAGGATTTAGTAACCACGATACAGTATTACAGCAAACCCTTTAGAGCTCGCTCCATAAGTCGAAGTCTAACGTCAGCCTTGCAAAACGCCAAACGGCAACTACGCCACCTACTCCAAAAATTACTAGCACTTTAAAACGGTAAGTCACGTCCGGCGTGCTTGTTATCCACTCATTCCTAGATGCCAGGTCTGACAATTAGTCATAAGGCGGTAGTCCAGAGCCGGGTAACCGAGGCATCGATCGCCTCGATGAAAAACCCAAAGAAACACAAGTAGGTTCAGTTTCTGGATCAAGCAGGACCGATGCGCCGCTGTTTTTACAACGTACTTGAGTGTCCGCTAAACAATCCTAGTTACCAGCCACAACCCACAAACCGACATCCGATAAACAGAATCCCAATTCGTTAACGGTCGTTTGCACGAACGTTCCTGAGTCTAGTGCTGGTACAATAAAGGGCAAGTTCGTAGATGATCGCAACCAGTGGCATTTCATCTGCGATGCGATTGGCATCCAGGTTAAGCCCACTTGGCTAAGACGCATATCGCGTCACACAAATTCTGTGCACTACGGTGAACCCCGCTTGCTTCCAGTAACATTAAATTAACCGAGGGGACCGAGACAGTCTACGAAACTCACCGGGCGGGGTACACATATGACAAGATATTTCTTGGAAAATGCGGTCAATTCAAAACCATGGCGGTCCTACTACGAACTAAAGCAGAAGACTCGTATTTGTTCAGGGTGTTCCTGAACTACAGGATACTCCTGAAAACGAATCGAAGAAACATGATCGTGAGCAATGGTGTTCCGTCCTAAAAGAACTCTCTCTAGACGACACTTTCGCTAAATCACTGACGAGAATTCCTTTATCGCCATACTATTATGACTGCCGTCCAACAATATTGCAAGTAGTCCTACACGCTGAAGGAATGACAGCAGCCATCTTGTGTAGCTGGTTAAAGCATTGCTACACGTTGCCTACCGAGATTAGGCCAAAGATAGCAGGCGCATGTCCACTAGTTGTCAGCACTTCAATGGAACATGCAAACTCAATAAACTACTTGCCTCCATAATCCTCCAGAGTGAAAGGCAAACTAACATTCGCAATACCTGACGGGACAGGAAGATACAAGCTGGAACATCTCGACCTGGAATGCCCAGTGATACCAGGCAGCCTACCTGAAATTCCAAAACCTTTGACCTAAGAAAAAACGATTAGTGACCGACCGCCGAACGGTCGGCTTAAAACTAAACACAAATTTGTTGTCTACCCACAAACTGTTAAAATCAAAAACAGTTCAATATTTGTATACTAACTTTTAAGGTCTTCTTAGTAAGTTGGCCGAACTTACAGTACGTCAGGCGTCATGACCGCGGGATCGCCTTGTGCTTATCGAGACGTGGTTAAACCTTTCGATAGCAGATTCTGAGGTCAATGTACACGGTATGTCACTGCTTCAGAATGATAGAGTTGGAAGTGGTGTTGGCTTAACCTTGTATGACAAGACTAACCTCCGCTGTAAACTTATTAAGCACCCAGAAACCCGTGCCCCAAAATCGCTTTGGTGCCGGCTATAGTTGCGGAACAATGACACATGTCTTGTAGCTGTGGTTTACCTTCCACCAAACTCTACGTGTGAAATGGAATTCAAATTGAAGCACGTTTTTCAGGTTGCTTTGCACAAGTCATGCATTCACATGCCCATCGAAAAAGGCTTCAATACGTACGGTCTAGATATAGCAGTGACCGATAAGATGCAGTTTAAAGCCCGTCTACAAGAGGTAAGTTCCGGCTACCCTCTATACAACCACGTGACCGCTCCCACCAGATTTCGAGCTGCTAACAAGCCGTCGATAGTTGATCGCGTGCTCTCAGCAAAGAACTCATGGTAGACGGAATAATTACAAACAATCCACTGGGTCGCATTGACCTTGACACCCTACGGTTTAACGATGTATGTTGTGCTGAATATTCTGAGAAAGAGGATGACAATCTGTATACGGCCACGCACTACAACGCGTTATTCGCGAGTCTTAAGGAGGCATCTTGAACCTTCGGACCTGATTGCTCCCCAGAAAACGATCGAGACACATGCACAAGGACGTTTAGCGCACTGGTAACGCAAGCATTTGAGCAGAAATCGTTCCATCGTCGAAGGAGAAGCAAGTCATTTCTAAGAATTAGAACACATAAATGCATATCATTGAGGGGCCTAGCATGGATTGCTTGCAAGCATTCCTCGAATTCCGAAATCTAGACTGTCTACGTTTCACAGCATAATACCTATGTGCCTGATCCGCGAGGACAAGGTAATGCATCAGCAGGATTTAAAGTGTTTATGCACGAACTGCAAACTCTTTTAAAGGCATGTTAATGACCTTCGTAGTGCGACCAGAATTGCAGCACTGGTCATGATGGACGGGTGCACGCGATCAGCAAAGAAAGCAGCCAATCTCTTACGGTTCTATTACACACATCGGTTCTAGAGAGTAACGGGCCTAAGGGTTGTCCCTGTTTCTATTGTCGCACCGTCAGCTTTGTCCAGTATCACTTTTACTGCAGAAATGAGGTTAAAGAAACTCTTGTCCTGCGGATCCATAGCGCTCCAGGTGTCGATATCATTCGACCCAAAGCTCTACAGCCAGCAGCCAGTGATGTGGCGGAACCTATGATTATATTTTATTAGCGCTTTATGGAAGGGAACAGAATTCTAACAATATGGAAGTGAGGGATCATCACTGCTGTTCTTAAGGGAGGTAGTCGCACTGACTCAACAATTTACTATCCCATAGCTCTGCTACCTGTATTTTCCAAGGTTATGGAGTTTATCCTCGCCGAGGCACTTATGCAGCAGATGGAAAGTCACATGGTATCACCAGAGTAACATGGCTTCCGACAATTGCACCCATGCATTACGAACCTGCTAATGGCACGCCGTAGCCCGACTGAAGCGGTTGATGGTGGAGCAGGAGTCCTTGTAATGTACCTAAACTTCTCAAAAGCTTTTGATCGATTAGACCACCGAATTCTCCTCTATAAACAGCTGCATATGATTGTTGACGCAGTGGTGCGTTGGATAGGCAATTTTCTGCACGAACCTCGGTTGGTGGTGAGAGTAGCTGAACCCCTATCTGACGCAATTGAGGTGGAGTGCGGTGCACCACAAGGTTTTGTGCTAGGGCACCGTCTATGCTTCCTTTAATAAACGATCTGTCGAGGGAAATTGCTACGAGTTCCTACACTTCGTAGACGATAGCAAGTTATGCCGAGCGATCAAAGAACTGAACGATCACGAAAAGCTCCATCGTGACCTCAACGCGATTTCATACTGGTCAATTTAGAATACACTACCGTACAATGTGGAAATAAGTCATGCTATTCAATTGTGCCATAGGTGTATCGGCTTAGGGCACATGTATTGCTAACAACTCTCCAGGAACTTGACCTTGGTGTGCCCATTCAAAGTGAGTTTAACTGTTCAAAGCAGTCAGAGACAGCTGCGAAAAGAGCCAACTAGCATGTCGACTTGCTGCGGAGAGCATCCTAACATGCAACCCATCCATCTTCCCCAGGATGCACAATTCCTCCGCGCGCCCTCAAGTTGCATACTCCATCCAAGCTTGGCAACCTCGGTTGAAGCGGGACTAAGAAATGTTAAAGAATCCACAAGGGAGTGTCGCAGAGAATGTCAAACGTCAACGAAATCTGACCTACCAGCATAGGCTGAAGTCACTGGGGGGGTTTTCGGCGGCCGCTCTCGAAGGTTTCGGGCGATCTCATATTAGTCTACCAAATACTGAGTGACCCTAATTACGTACGCCGTCACTTGCTGAAATCCAGACGTAACACCAATCTCAGAGGTAATCCATTGAAAGTGTGTGCACAGTTTAACCGCCTGGAATGCTGGCGGAATCATTTTTCTCTTCCTATTTGCCAACCTAGGAACTTTCTCCCGGACGTAGTTGTTTCCTTCCCCATCTTGAATATTTTCAAAAACGATTGGATCTTGCCCTTGGCCCCCAACAATGGGTTGCCTAAACTGTGTTACTTTGGAATATTTCAATCGTCGCTCCACGCCGAATTAATATTTCACATAAACCTGAGGAGGCAGTACAATTTTTTGTTTTTACCTTTCTTACTGGGTACTTAAAATATAACTGCTCCAATGTTTCCTCGCCGTGCGCATACAATTCCCACTTAGACTACTATTGTTCAGCGGCTTATCCGTTGTACATACCCTCAAACAGACAACTTAACTATCTTTTGATAATTATAGCTTAACCATCACCATACCGGGGGGCTTGTCAAGCAATCGTTATTTTACCTGGCATAAATCATTGCTTATTGAAATAACAGAAGCCTACTTTACTTCTTAGGGGTCTGTATTTTCCTTAAACGTGAGATATGCTTGGATTTGTACCAGTGAATGCTTATTTGTGCACATAAAATCAATGAAAATGTTTACCTTTGTTGTGAGGAATTCCAGCTAACAAGACTATCGAAAAGAGCTGACATACCGAACCCTTAGATAGTCCGTCGGTAGATGTATGCTTCAGAATAGTCAAGTACACGATAAAATCGGTTAGGAAACCAAACTTCAGAAATGATAAACGACGATATGGTAGAAGAAACATATTACTAGAATATCATTGTCCTGGACACGTTGTTGTAGAGGGGATTGCATTGCGTGAAATTCGTATTTACCTAAGCTGACCAAAGCGTCACTGCTGTGGTTAGATTAGAGAGGGCAAAAGATAAGGACCGATTCTCCCCTTGCACTTGAGTGACTGGTGTTACTTCCCGGAGTCTTGAACACAATCTGATATGATTTGATGATTGATCCTGGATATTATGATGTGCTGGTCAAGAATTATTTTTTGAGGTGAGTTGTTGAACACTGACATTTTTGGCCATGTCCAATGACCTAGGTACTGCTTTCGCTCATTTCAAACCTGGCCCTTTAGGGGGTACTTATTTTCGTATTTGTTATTAAAATGCGGGAACCCACTGTGCGCTTGAGGACAACTGATCTCAACTGAGCGCATGGGTGACATGGTTAACACTTTGCATATGGGATTCCAAGGCAAGTTATCTTACGCCAATGTGCTGGCATTGAGAATAGGCTTTCGGTATCTAATTATTAGACCAGACTGTGACATTCTGTGTTTTGTGCCACTTGTCGCTTTGCTGGTGCAAATTAAGTTTCCAAACATGGCGTTTTTATTTCCAACTACATGACGAATCTGCTACACTTTTGTGGATAGGGTGGTCTGTTGTTGTTCAGAGAAATGTTGATTTGAGCAGGAGTGAACTTACTTAAATCCTGGGAGGTTGTTTATTCTGTCAAGTTGTAACATATTTATAGCAAGTATGTACTTTTTGCATCGGTTTTAATCTATTAGGTTCTTCAGATAGACCAGCAGTTGAAATATCGTTAAATGTGTATGTCAATTCACTAAGTAGTTTGGTAGATGGATATTTGTAGTACACAAGGTTCCGACCTTAATGTTCAATATTCGCACCATTTTTCATCATGTTGGCCCTGGCGGCATCTGTGGCAACGCATCTGTGGGTCTAGAATTGGGAATAACCTACCCAGTTCACTGAAGAGTGACAGTTTGGCCTTTTGGACTGCTGTGTTCTCTGTTACTGATAATAGTTTCGCCACTTCTACCCATATAGATCCAATGCCTTGCGTCATCGTATTCTGGCGATGGTCGAAGCAGACCGATTTATGGTACCAGAATGTTAATTGATCTGAAGTTCATAACTGCGATGGTCCATGAAATAAATCACTTAGGAATTGGCTGAGAGTAGGATTTCGATGTCCATTGGGTAGTACCAGCTAAGGATTTCGTGAGCTAAATCTTTAAGTAAATCTAGAACTGCACAAGTTAAACTTAGCCAATCGGCCACAAAGAACATTGTATTTGTTCCCACAGGGTGTGAATAAAACCGCCGAATATATCAAAGGTGGGATCAAAATTATGATCACACAACTTTATGGTTACTTAGTGGTAGCCAGTTGTACCTAGACGAACCTGTTTAACTATAGTAGCAATGATGTAGGAAATAAATTATTCTATACTAACGTTCAGAATATGAGAGGTTATACTTGTAGTGTTATGCTACTTGGTAAATTTACCTTTTACCAAAGTGGTACTGATGCCTGTTCTCCCATATCTAGTTCCCCTGCACCCCACAGCCGTTGTTCAATGTAACCCCACTAGTTAGTTATGGAGTGTAAAAAGGATGCACGATGCTTTATTAGTCATGATATGTGAGTGCTCAGCAAGTTCGCAGGATGGTTTGGGTGAGAGCGAGTATCGGTGGTCAATCAACAACTTCAACAGCAGCACGGTTGCAAATGCACCGAAACAGGTTTTATGGGAAGACAGATAAATACAAGATTATGTCCTGTTATAGCATTCCCGGACAAACGCGGTTTGGCACTCAGTGCGAACCAGTTAGTATATCATTAGGCCAATTCTTGATATGTACTGCAGAGGTAGCACATTTCGAAAACAGAGAAATACACAGTGACTTTACGACCAGCTATGCTATCTGGTCAACTCTAACCCACGGCTTCTGGAGTTGACGCAATTTTTAAGCTTTGAGAATTGGCTACGCACGCTGGCTGAGTATAGAAGATACGCCAATGTCATTACAAATGCGTTTTGTAGGCGTGCTGATGTATTTTCATTTGTCCAATACACCAAGCCTCCACCACACCAACTCTTCCTCCACTGTTAAGTTTTATCAAGCTAGCGTTACTGACAGACTTGGTTGATGTATATCATGTGAAACATTACCTAAGCGTTGGATGCAAGTAGTAAGATGAAAATCGAAATCATCTGAACGCTATGCGCAAGTAGGCATCATGATGATTTGTTTGTCTGGCGTCACATGGGCTCCAGTAAAAACGACGAGATCATCTATCGGCAGCGTCAAGCTCCATGGGAAGTGTGCCGCTGCAGCTTTTTGTCGGCTTCCGGATCAGAAGTAGTCAAACATAAGAAACTGGACGATATTCTTTTGAATTATTTCCATACCACTTGCACCGCATTTGCTTATAGGCTGTAGGCTATTAGTTTTAGAACAGTTTATGTGCAACTGCAGGGTCAGAACACTAGCAGTTTCTGTTCTTTCGCTTCTGAAATCAAGAAAAGTGTCCCATTCTCGAAAAATGAGTTAGATGCGTTCTATAAGATTTGACGTATTTCATCCATCATTGTAACAAATTCGACTTGAATAACCATTTTGATCTTATGCTTAGTGTATACAGAACAGTGACTAGTAGGAAATCATGAGAGATTAGTTATTCAGTAGTCTGCAATGTATTCCGACACACCTCAATAAACATTAACAACCAACCTTATCCTTCAACCCAATCAGTCTTCTGCAGCATGACACGCATTGGTGTGGTTGATGCAATGCCCAGTCACGCAAAGATGATCAGCCGTGCGCATCATTGAAGAGGCAAGCTGTTGTTCAGGTCCGGAAGGGTTCAAAGCGTTCAGTTGTACCTGTAGGCAAATGAAGTTTGATATACGGTACAACGAATTTGGCAGCCAGTCGATCTGATGCGAGCATAGCGGTTGAGTAACTTCGAACAGAATAGTTGAAATTTAACCTGACCGATGTGAACACGAGCGCCTTCATGAATCTAGTGAGGTTTCCGGCTGCCTCTGAATTTTCTTCACACGTTCTAGACCAGCAGTTAAATATACTGGGTGTATCTACGAAAGTCTATCAAAAACTGTTTTCTGTGTTTAGGGTATAGGTACAAGTGCAACCTGTGAGAGTGCTTGATGAAAGGGGTCAGTTAGATGAGCATTCTTATCTCCCAATCGATTAGACGTGTTGTCTACTGAAGATGTCTTTCGCAATTATAATTATTGGAACGCTTGGATGAATATTAAGGAGGATTTAGAAAAACTGGTAGTTTTGTTAGTGCTTAAAATAGCACTAGATTAAGATTGAGAATTTTGAGTCTGGATAATACTTTTGTTCCTTAAATACGCTGTGCCAAATGCTGTTAAGTGACGCGTGAGGACAACTGTCTATTTTGCCTACGCTAAGATAAACGGCTGCATTCAAAGCCACAGAGAAATACATCTCGTTAGCTATAGAATTGAAAATGCCAAGCTCGGCGAACAGTTTAACCGCCAATAATTATCGTTCACATACAAATCTACTTAGCAGATATCAGCCGTTCTAACATTACGGAGCAGCAAGAACGAAAGGAATGTACTACTGGCATGGTACAGCAGGGCGTCACTGCAGAGCAGAATAGTTATGCTTGTGTTTATTGTTCATGAATTTACAAATGGAGAAATAGGATAAAACAAATTAGGGACATTCGTATAAACTACCTGGGATAACGAATGTCATCACGGAGAATTTGTTTGCTACTTTGCATAATAATGGTCGATCAGCATTCTTTTATTAATGTCAGCACGATGAAGTAGTGACGTTTTACTGAGCTAAGGGTTACTGTAGTGACCGCGAGGATGTCAGCTGCTCATGGGATGATTAAAATAGACTAATCCGTCATCGGTTTTGGCTGAAACTGAGGCAGAAATGGTCAGTTATTCGAAGCCACGTTAAAATAGGTTTGTGACTATATCACTCCCACATTCCCTATCAAAGCGTTGATAAGTAAAGCTAGCTTCCGTTCGGGATACTGAGTAAGTAGTAGTTATTATTTATATCTGCACTGTAAGAAACCGTTGGTAAGTTACGCTGCAGGTATCTGGAAGATATATTCCAACTTTTTTCTAGGAAACTGGTCTAAGTTTTCGTAGAAAGTGAGCTGATCTGTTGGGATGCATCGCAGCTTCATTTACTACTCATGCTGGAGTGTTGAGCCTGAAATATGAGGACAAATTATGCTCTTAAGTTGATGGCGGTTAACCGACTGTGCCAAAACCATTGGAATCCTGTAGGGTGAGCAAATTTGTCCTAAGAACATTGAACTTCAAATGTTACTAGATGCATGCTGTAGTATTCCTCGATGACATAATGACAGTCTTCCGGAATGAATTGTAGGACGGATCGCCAGGTGATACAACGACACCCCATAGCGAAAACTTCCCAGTCCACTACCGCTTCCCTCGGTAGAACACGCACAACTGCTAGCCATTACCTGAAAATTGATGCTAACGACGAGAGATGTTTGACGACATTGTGTTAACACGGTCATTAATTACCTAGATTGCTTCTCACCTTCTGTTTATGACTTTGTTTTGCACACTTTTCTCCTAGTATTAACAAATAATCCCTGTTATCTACTAAATGAAAGAGTTGACTTTTACTTCAATATTGCATGGCTCTGCGTGCACCATACCGCAATTGCTAGTACCTTACAGCCCGACAAACTTCCCCTAATCATTAACATCCTCGTCATTATCCAGACGCGCATCTGATGGAGTAAGAAATGCCTTAGGTATTGTGTTATAATTGGGTATAATCACAGAGTCCTAAGCGAAAGAAAAGGATAATAATAATGGTAAAACGAACACAACATTTCGCTTCATTTCTATCACGCATGAGCGATGATGCTATAATTTCAGAGGAGGCTAAGCGAATTTACAAGGGATTTAGAAACTTACAACCGATATTCAATGAGTTCGGTTGCTGGTCAGGAGAACAAATACGCAACCGGAGGTGTTGTCAATCCTTCGGAACGCAACCCGGCAGTTGGAAGGGAATAACCGAGCAAAAGCTCGAAATAAGGGTTGATATGCCTCCTGAACAAGTAATGGAATAGCCTCCAATCATCTTCTTCAGTGTGAAAGAATTTAGACAGAATAATGTGCACCAACGACAGAAAAGCTAAACTAATTACGTCGTAACAAAACGAAACTAAAAATATAAAAATAGACTTAACGCACAGTCTGGGCAGAAAAATAAAACGAAGTATCCTGTAACCGTGTCTGAATAGGTTTTACAATTGTAGTGCAAGTGGGCAGAAATTGTACAGCGTGCAGCAGCGTGCAATTATTTGGGCAGTGTCACAGAAACACACAAAAAATGATGGACCTCGAAACGTCAAAGATATATCAGTGATCGAGTGAAAGGAAGAAATATACGATATGGTAACCGATCGTGGGACACAGTAAAGCAATATAAAATGAGCAGGATAATTAGGGAATAGAGATACTGCGTCCTCATGTAAGCAATCCAGATTGGGAGATAGATCAAAATTCCTCTTAGACTTTACACTCCCCCGGCGGTTTCGTATTCCTGACGATGGCTTCCACGTCATCAGTATCTTCTTCCTGGTACGCTTCTATTAGGCACAGATGTCTGACATCCCTTCTCAATACATCTTTGCTTGTCCTCACCGGTGCTTGTCGAACTAATTGGTCTTTGCTCCTGATAACTTCCTCCAAGACACTCTTGATGTGTGTAAATCACAAAGTAAAACTAAATCGCCCTGCCTAAGACGGCGGATTTCAGCTAATTATTTCTGACTATTCTGCAGTGTCGGTAGATACACTCTGATCTACCTATGCCAAAATATATCGGATAGATGTCTACCTGTCTTCACATTCCGCTCTATTTGATTGTAAATTGATCAGTGAGTATTCAAGCGATCTGATCATTTGCAAGCGTTAATAGTTGCTGAGACGATATAGCATCTTGCGAATCCGGGGAGCTGGGTACTGCAACCAAATGCTTGTCATTCAATTTACTTGCAATCTCCGTGAGTATCGTTAAAAGTATCTCTTCGTTCATAACCTCGCCGTTGAGAAGGTTACGTAATAATGCACGAGTTGATCGATGCAATCGCACAAAAATACCTCCGCCATAGCTAGCACATGGTGGATTGAACTTCCAGTCAACCACACCAGCCAACATAGACTTCGTGATCTTCGTCTGATCTAGCTGCTTCAGACCACTGATGTTTGATAACCATTTGTTCCAAGATTGCTGATCCTCTGCGGGAAGAGGCTCATCTTAAGCATAGCTTCCTTTTTACGAAACTCTGTAACAGTAGCTTTGCCGGAAGTAGCACTTGAGCAAGGAGGTAGAGAGGACCATAGACTGAACCTACAAACGAGAGGATGGCTCTTCGAGTCAACGTTTTATTGAAACCTGCCAGCTTACAAGTTAGGTGGTCCTGGGTGATGTTCCAGTTTAAACCAAGCGCAGTTGTAACACAAGCGTCCTCAGTCGAATATCTTATTCAGGGAACCTTCAGATCGCTGTTAGGTAAATGCACGATAACCTCCCTTCGATTGCTGATCCATTTCGTCAAATGAAATCCTACGTCGAACAGAATACGGGTGAGGTGTATAACGAGTTCAGTTGCTTCGGGAACAGAATCAACAATATATAAATAATCGTTGACCTAAAAGCCGTTCTCTGCTACTTCTGTAGCCTTTGTTTGGGATTCACAATAACCGTCAACGATAGCTTGTCGTAACGCAAAGTTAGCACAGCTTGGTGACGAAGTAGCACCAAACGGATGTACAGTCATACGGTATTCAATAGGGGGTGAACAAAGATTGCCGTTCTTTCACCACAAGAACCTCAAACACCGGATCCTTAATAGGAACCTTGTCTTGATGAAACATCACTTCAATGTCGGTCGCGAGGGCGATTGGGTGGAATGTGAACCGCAAAAGCGTCCCCACTAGACTGTTTAACATATCGGTA